>PYAF01005925.1:1043990-1058904 GCA_007407185.1 Glycine tomentella
TATTTTAAAACAAAAATAAAGTATTTTTTCTTTATAATTTTCTTAAACATTTATTTTTCTATTATACAAGAATAACTTAAATGTATATGTCTCTTGCCTCCATAAATATGAAACATGATACAAATTAGATTTTCTATTTAAAACTAATCATATCTATTTAAAATTCTATTTAAATTAGGACAAATAATTTTAAAAAATAGAAAATAATTGTAAAGTTGATATGATTTAAATAATTTATAACCTTGAGAAATTTAGCTGTATTAACTCATAGGCTAATATACCAAACATAATAAATAGTAACCTGTGTTAACTCATAGGCTAATATACCAAACATAATAAATAGTAACCTGTATTAACTCATAGGCTAATAATATTTTTTTTTTTTGGTAAAGGGAGGTAATAATAGCAGAAAGAAAAAGGAAAGATATGGCAATCACTGCTTTGGATAAGGCATTAACAATGAATCTGCTAACGATAAATGTTTCAGGTCAAGTGGAGGAACTTCCATTTCCATGCATCTGTGACCCGATCCTGGCCCAAGCTTTGCCAAAAAATCAGCACTATAATTACATTATCTGAGAATGTGGACGAATTAATTCTAAGTTCCAATCCTCCATCATGAAATCACGGTCCACGGGTAGACTCAATAAAGGTTGCAAACTGGGGGAGCAGATAATGAACTAAAGGGGAAAATATTAGTTAAATTAAATTGAAATTTTGTATTAGTCTCCTTAATATCAGATAATTAACAAACAAAATTGAAAAAAGATACAAGAATAAACAACTTTTGAAGCATGATGATGGAAATAAAGATAAAAATGAAATTTTTAAAAATTATGGTTCGATGTATTTGGAGAAAATATATTAATAACTTATTTAAAAAAAACAAATTTCACATTATTTTAATCAATTTTGAAAAAAAACCACACTATGTTTGCCACGTCAAAAAAAAGTTAAAGTGTTTGTGAGATTCTATGAGAATGGACTAAAAACAATTTTTTTTAAAGTAAAAAGACGAGATTAGATGATATAAAGTTTTGAGAACTAAAAATAAAATTTAATAAAAAGTATAGAAACTAAAAACATATTTTTCTCTAGAAAAATAATGCTTCATTGTTTATTTGTATACTTGCTAAAATTCATATCATAGCACCTATTTTATCATATTTTTTGTCATTTTAGACATTATTTTGTCGATGATAATTAATAGAATAATATTATTAAGAAATAATAAGTAATATTATGAAATATTTATTTCACAAAATCTTATTGAATTTTCTAGAATGTGAAGATGAAAATATGTATTTTCATGTTTTTTAAAAGATAATAAAAAAATATTCTCATATTCAATAGAAGATGATAAAAAAAAAATTCTTAGACATAATTCATTCTCAAAAATCTATATTGTACTTGTTTGTCCACCTTCATATTCTCATGAAAACGGATGAGAATGTTTAAAATAACTTCTCACTTCTTATTCAACCTTATTTATTTATTTATTTATATTTTTAAATTAAAATAAATTTAAAAACATTCTTAAAAATTAAAAATATGTAATAAACATCTTCGATGATAATAATATTCTCATAAATAACATTCCTAGAAATGCTATTCCCGAATATTTCTTAAAATATAATCAAATTTGTAAATAAACATCCTCTTAGACTTAATGATGCAATCATAATTATATAATCTCCCAATCTAAGTAAACCATTTTCCCCTGCTATGTGATTGTAAGGTTTTGTATGATTGCACAATGGCCACTTGATCTTGTGTTTTTTTTTAATCAGGAAATTTTAGTTGTTAGAATATTAACTTTTATTAGTAGAAGAAATTAAATTTATAATCTTTTTTTCTTTTTTTCTTTTCCCTTATATCAAATACACCTTATATCTCCCGCCACGATCTTGTGAGACCCGGGTAGTAAATTTTATCAATTTGATCTCTCCATGATTGCATAATAGCCTCTTCATCTTGATGTGACTCACGTAATAAGTTTTCTGAATTTGTTTTCTCCATAATATATTATTGATTTTTTTTTATTTGTAAGAATAAAAATGAATATTAAAAGATTTATTAGAAAGTGAGTATTAAAGGATTTATTATAACTTACGTTCTATTGTTATTGAATTTCGCTAATTGAACATAAAAAAATATTAACATATGTGATATTTAATATAATTATCTTTATCCTTTACTTACATTTTCTTTTATAGATACTTCCATTTTATTTTGTTATATATAATTATATATAAAACATATGCACTAAAATCAAAGGTAACAATGTTTTTTTTTTTTCATTAAAAAAATGTTTTTTTCCCTCACTTTGGTGTTCTAAAAATATTCTCCATCGCATAACGCCTCACGAACCCACTGTCATATTTGTTAATATTGTGCTAGGGGCAAAAAATGCAGCTAGCAACGGCAAATTCCCTATTACTATTACGTTATACTTTTCTCGTTTTTTAAGTGTACAATTATTCTTTCTTTTTCATCTATAAAAAGCCCATTGTATCGTGACTTCAAACAAGCAAGGAACTTCTACGTAGCATCTCCTTTTCCATCTTTCTAGATATCAGAGAACTTTGCAGCTCGCTTAGGTTTAAAAAAACACCAGGCAAACGGCAAGATGGCCACTTCCGACAGAAACATGTTACTAAATTATGTTCCAGTTTATGTGATGCTCCCAGTAAGTCATGCACATAAGACATAAAAACAAATAACTTCACTTGTATCTACACATGCTGATTAATCTTGCTTTGTTGTTTTTCTTTCAAACTACTTTAGCTCGGAGTTGTCACTGCTGACAATGTTTTTGAAGACCCAGATGGCCTTAAAGAACAGCTCTTGCAGCTTCGAGCCGCAGGTGTTGATGGGGTTATGGTTGATGTGTGGTGGGGGATCATAGAACTGAAGGGGCCTAAGCAGTATGATTGGAGTGCCTACAGGAGTTTGTTTCAGCTGGTTCAGGAATGTGGCTTGACACTCCAAGCTATTATGTCATTCCATCAATGTGGAGGGAACGTTGGAGATGTAGTTAACACCCCAATTCCCCAGTGGGTGCTTGACATTGGAGAATCAAATCCTGATATCTTCTACACCAACCGCTCAGGAACCAGGAACAAGGAATATCTAACTGTTGGTGTGGACAACGAGCCTATATTCCATGGAAGAACAGCCATTCAGGTGAACAATATAAATCATAATTAACTTTTGTATAACTAATGCTTATTTTTTCAACTCGATCTCCAAGCAAAAAATGACAACACTATTGAACGTATCATCTGTAGATTTGCCTTCCTTAAATGCATGTGACCATAAGGTGCTGATCTTATCTGCCTCAAAATCCAGTTTTCGCCAACATGCTGCATTACAATTAAGAAGGATAGTATTATTGATATTAATATACTAAATAAACAAGAGAAACTGATTCAGTCTATCAGGTAGATCGTGTCAGGTGTAGGTTTAACTTTCAATAATCCTATCGCAAAAAGATGCTGACTAAATCAGGCTTGTTACTTAACCCTCTATTCATCAATATATCACATCAATCACATGTATAAGAAGTATAATATCAAATATCAAATAATAAAACAAGAAACAGATTCATTATCAGTCATTGAACAACCATTTACAGTGTAACAGGCTAGATAAGTTACAAACTTCAACATGTACACTACAAGAACAATGATCTTGGTTACTAAAGCATGTTTAAACTTGTTGCTGTATGCAGATATACAGTGACTACATGAAGAGTTTCAGAGAAAACATGTCAGATTTTTTAGAATCTGGACTTATTATAGACATTGAAGTTGGGCTTGGCCCAGCAGGAGAGCTTAGATACCCCTCTTATCCACAAAGCCAAGGATGGGAATTTCCTGGTATAGGAGAATTTCAGGTGAGTCTGGTCTCAGCTTTCAAACAATTGTTTCTCATCCAAACTGGGATTTGATTATATGAATACCTAAACGATCATAAAAATGAAATTCTGCAGTGCTATGACAAATATTTGAAGGCAGATTTCAAAGCAGCTGTAGCAAGGGCTGGCCATCCTGAATGGGAACTGCCAGATGACGCAGGCAAGTACAATGACGTCCCAGAATCTACTGGATTCTTCAAATCAAATGGCACGTATGTCACTGAAAAAGGGAAGTTCTTCTTGACCTGGTATTCTAACAAATTGCTGAACCACGGTGATCAAATACTAGAAGAAGCCAACAAAGCTTTCCTGAGCTGTAAAGTCAAATTAGCAATTAAAGTAAACTTCATAACACCTCAAACAACAGTCCCCTTCATTTTCTGTCAGATGATTAGCCTCTAACCATGATCAACAGGTATCTGGAATTCACTGGTGGTACAAAGTTGAAAATCATGCTGCTGAGCTTACAGCTGGATATTACAACCTTAATAATAGAGACGGATACCGTCCCATTGCAAGATTGCTGTCTCGCCATCATGCCATTTTGAACTTTACATGTCTTGAGATGAGAGACTCAGAACAACCCTCAGATGCCAAAAGTGGACCACAGGAGCTTGTTCAGCAGGTAATGCATTACAATTTTTTCTAGTTTAAAGCTTGTTCTGCTTATTAAAGATGATGCCAAGTGTAAATGCTGTATTATAGCATTTAAATTGCCAAACATACACACACACACACACACACACACACACAGGTATTGAGTGGAGGTTGGAGAGAAGACATTCAAGTGGCTGGAGAAAATGCACTTCCAAGTTATGATGCTACAGCTTACAACCAAATCATATTGAATGCAAGACCACAAGGTGTCAACAACAATGGCCCTCCAAAACTAAGCATGTTTGGAGTAACATACCTTCGTCTATCAGATGATCTACTGCAAAAATCAAATTTTAATATATTCAAAAAATTTGTGCTAAAGATGCATGCAGATCAGGTGAGCAGCTGTCATGCATGCACTTGAAAAGATAATATTTTTTAACTTTCTTCAGTTTCATAATTGCCTTGTTGCCTCCTAATCATGTCCCTCAAATTGCAGGATTACTGTGCAGACCCTCAAAAGTACAATCATCTCATAACACCATTGAAGCCATCTGCACCAAAGATTCCCCTTGAGGTTCTTCTGGAAGCGACTAAACCAACACCGGCATTCCCCTGGCTGCCAGAGACAGACATGAAAGTTGATGGTTGATTTCCCAATTTGGTGCCAAGAGTAATTAAAGAATCTGCTGGAAATTATATCTACCAATATAAATAAAGCATCCAGCCACTGTAATCTGCTATGCGAATAATAATGCCATGAAGTAGCACTGCCTAAACATCTACCCAGTACTCTCGTGTACTTTTTATGTGTGTATTCCTATCTACAAAGTTAATAAACTATTTTATCAAACTTGCATCAATCCTGAATATCGCAATACGAAAATCTCCATCTCTAAAATGGTGAAACTTGCTCACATAGCATATTTTGAGAATCAACTTACAGCAGCGTATAATCTTGTACCCTTATTATCCAATTGCAATTAAGTAAAGAATTGAACCAAGTCATATGAAGTCAAAACAAATTCTTAATCTTTTCAAAATTATATTGCCCAATCCAAATGACTGTAAATTACATCATAATTCACAAGTACCTTACCCAGGGAAAATATCTTATTACAAGTTAGCTTTCCATGATAAATATAGAAATAACGAAATATCTAACATATGAGAAGAATAATTAACTTCTGTAGACAGATCTTTAATCAAAGGCAAATCAAAATTTTATGACATATATTAGGAATGACTCTTTGGCATACCGCATACCTATGTAATAACACATATAGGATCAAGTTTTATGGAATTTGGGTTTTATCCCATATTGATTATTCCATTGAAGTATTTAAGCTTTAACAGACATTATTTTCTTAAATTCCTTGTCTTGCACAAGTTTTTTGCATGAGAACTAAAACCACATGACTAGTTAAAATAAAAGCTTCACGTTCATTTGCAGAAAACTATCAGGTAAAAACATTTCCAGGTTGGTCAAGGTAGGGGATAGATAAAATGATTTTGGCCTTCAATTGCAATTCATTACATAAGTTTGAGTCCACTTATCTAATATACTTGAATTTCTTAGCTGTATTTCATTGTCATCTTATTTTAGCTCTCCCGTCACTCCATTCTTTAACCTATAATTAAATGTCATTCTTCCTCTTTCTCTCCTGACTCCTCTGTTCTTTCTAACATGTCTCTGGTATTCTAAAATCCTTCCATTCTTTGGTCTTTCCATCTCAGTTGTCACTATAATCAGGTATACTATATACTTAGGAAGCATTTAGTTTGTGAATATGTTCCTCTTTACATTTTCTACTTCACAAAAATTTACAAAATGTCACATTGTTTTCACTTTATTTCCTGTTAAAATAGAACAAGGCACAAAAAGAAAAGTTGGTATGGAAAAAACAAAATAACAACTAATGGAGTTAGAGAACTTACTTGGCTATGACTATTAGGATGCACAAAGAAACACATCTACAAAATGATACAGTATATGAATATACTATATCCATCTATTTGAGCACAAGACAAAACGGTTGGTATGTTAAGGCATGGTGTCGGGTGAAAGTGAGTTTGGCAACCTTGGTACAACAACCAGGCGGAGTTCACTTCTCGTGTAAAAGTACTAGGAAACTAGGGCTTGTCATATAACGAGAAAGCATATCCTAATATTTGCATATTGCAGCAAAACAAGACACTCCAGATTACAGTTATAGTCTGGTTGCATCTGCAATGTTCTAACGATGATGCCACATTGTGGCAATTCAAATTTAAACATCCTAAGGTATATGTTCATGTCAGATAAAAAATCATCAACTTTATATACAGTAGCTTCTCTTTCTAGCTATCAAATTTCCATTTAACAAAAATTTTGTATTTTCATCATTTTTGAATTTTATCTACTATTCCATCAAACTTCCATCAGCTCACCAATATCCACCACATGAGCATAAGCCACCTCTAAAATGGTGAAACCTAAAAATATCTCGCATAATAATCTCCCGATTTGTGAGCTTAGAAATCATTTTTATTACCGTGTGGCAATCTCCACACACACGAAGATTCTTGGTTATTCTGATAGTGGTCCCCGGACCAGTATTAATAAGAGCAAAAGCAAGTGCCAACCTCTCACTATGATCCCAAAGCATCTTCTCCTTTATTTCTTCCTCAACATCGTAGAGAACTAAACTGGTGTCAGGTTTGTATCCAGCTTTCTTCAGCTGCTCATTCAAGTCTTTCAATTTGGCATAAATATCATCCGACTGTTCATGGGAAGTATCCCCAACAAAAAATTGATGAACCATCTTATTTAGCTCAACAAAACTGTAACTAGGTGGTTTCCTCAATCTTCTTTTTGCCACCAATGCCCTCACGTTTTCAACATCTTTCCACCGTCTCTCAGCAGCATAGATGTTGGAAAGGCAAACATAGCCACTCACTCCATCTGGATTCAATTCAAAAAGCTTCTGTGCCGAGATCACGGCTAACTTGACATTCCGATGTAATCTGCATGCAGAAAGAAGAGCAGTCCACACATCCTCATTAGGTTTCAATTTCATATTCTCTATAACTGCATATGCTTCATCTAAGTACCCTGCTCTGCCAAGTAGATCCACTAAACATGAATAATGAGTTGGTCTAGGCTCCACACCATAGTCTCTAGTCATTTTGTAGAAAATCTCTTTACCCTCATCCACTAATCCAGAATGACTACAAGCCGATAAAACTGCAGTGAAAATGCCCTCATCCGGTGTCACACCTTTACCTAGCATTTCATAAAAAATGGAGATGGCCTCTCTCCCCCTCCCATGAATTCCAAATCCAGTAACCATAACCGTACAAGCAGCCAAATTTTTCTCAGGCATCTCATCAAACACACGACAAGCACAAACTAAACTTCCACAGTTAGCATACATGCCAATAAGTGCCGTTCCCACAACAACATTCACTACATAACCCCTCTTAACAACATATGACTGCACAGTCGCGCCCAACCGCAATGCCGAGATTTGATTACAAGCCCCAAGCACAGAAATAACAGTCACCTCATCAGGCACTGCACCTACTACAACCATCCGACCGAAAAGCTCAAGAGCTTGAAAAGCATCCCCGCACTTCTCATACCCCGAAATCAAAGAATTCCACGACACAACATCCTTCACTCTCAACCCTTCAAACAACTTCCTTGCACAAGACACAGACTCACAATTGCAGTACATGTCAATAATTGAATTCATCAGAAACCCATTACAGACTCTCCCACTCCAACCATTCCCAACAACATAACCATGAATCTCTTTCCCCACCTTCAAATCCATAACATCCCCAGAAGCAGAGAGAAGAGCAAGCAAGGTGGTCCCATCTCCCACAAAACCATCCCTTCTCATGTCCCCAAAAACCTCAAAAGCAACCCTTGCCTCCCCATTCTTCACAAACCCCGACATCATAGTGTTCCAAGAAGTCAAGTCCCTCACAAGCATTCTATCAAACACCACCCGCGCCGCTTCCACGTCACCAAACTTAAAGTACATCGAAAGTATCGAGTTGCCCACATAAACATCCTCCTCCAACCCACCAACCACCACCAAAGCATGAACCTTTCAACCCATTTCGCGAAGCAGAAGGTCCCCACATGCCTTGAGGACAAAAGGGTAGGTGAAATTATCAGGCTTTTGTCCAAAATGCAGCATTTCGAGGTATAGAACAAGGGCCCTCAAGGGAGAGTTGTTGCAGGCGTAGCCCCTGATCATGGTGTTCCAGAGAAACGAGTTCTTGAGGACGATTTGGTCGAAGATGTGTTGGGCATAGGGCATGTGACCGCAGGCGCCGTAGCATGCTGCGAGCTTGGTGGCGAGGTAGGTGTTGCGGCGGAGGGTGCCGCCGGTGGTGACGTGAGCGTGGAGTTGTAGGGCTTGGGTCAAGGATTTGGAGTTCGTGAGGGATTGGAATAAGGTTCCACATTGTAGAGAATCGAAAGTAGTGGTGGAAAAAGGTTTGGGAAGAAGGGTTGCTGTTGTCTTAAGGAGTGACATTGACGTTGAGGGTGTCTTCCATGAATCATAGACGAGGAGACAGAGTAAAGAGTTCATTACATACATATATACATATTCTTCTGAATTTAAGTAGTGTTTGGTGTGTAATGTAGCAAGTTGCGATTAATGACAAAATAATATATAAATATACAAAGGCAAAAAAAATTAAAATATTGTTATTTAAAAAAAAAATTATGAAAATATAGTCATTTTGAACCAATTTACAAATGTATAACACTCAGTCGTGCTCCTGAATCACAGGTGACGCCTGACACATACACCACTTTGCATCCCTATATATGCCCTAAATTCACGATTTCACTTCAGTTTTTAACTTATACCTTCTCTCTAGCACTTTACTCTGACTTTTCTCTAGTTTTCTGTTTGAATTCGAAGCTTTACGCAGTGAAGCTCTGTCAGTCAAGTAAGTGTTAGAACTTTTTAAATTATATGAAATATATTATATTATTGTCTTAGAAAATTGTTATTAATCTAGAAAATGGTTAGTGACTTATATTATAAATAGTAACTTAAAAAATATTTTAGCGATATAGTTAGTGAGTTATAACATGTTTATTGACTTGGAATATTATTAGTTAGTGACCTAGGTTATGATTAAGGACCTACTTAAGACATACATAATCAATTTTTAAAAATAATATTTATTTGAAATTAAATAAATTATGATAGTATGATTATAAAATGTGTAGCATATTATTATAACAGAGTCATCGTCATCCGAGTCACCTCATTCTTTTCTGACCATGAGCCTCAGCCTATCGATCCCACAACGCATGTTCTTCCCAGACCATATAGATGGGATATACTTAGGAGGCCCAAACAGCGCACCCATATTTCACAGACTGTTTGGAACGAGAAAACACAAAGAGAGCTAAAGGTTTGCCGAGGAGGTAGACCTAATGGTGGACCCCTACCCCCGACGATATTCCAGACCTAGTCGCACAGTATTTGACTCACACTAGTTTCATAATGTTGCTCGCATGTGATATATGCAGGTATCCATTTACGAATATTGTTATGTTTACTGTGTTGAAATTAGTGTATTTTGAACTTATAAATTGATAAGTGACTTATATTTTTCAGATTGAGGCTGCCCTTATCAGTGCTATGATTGAACGGTGGAGGCCAGAGACACATACTTTCCATATGCCGCAGGGTGAGATGACAATTACATTACAAGATGTCGCAGGTATACTAGGATTGTCTACTTATGGACAAGTCGTTACCGGACATACTTACACGGATTGACCAGAATTGTGTAATCAGGTTTTTGGTAATGGGTCTGATGCGGCCACTGAGGGGACTATGTTATGTAATCAGGTTTTGTGTAACCAGATCGTCAGGCGCGTCATCAGTAGTGGCCTCCGGCTTCGCAGACTTTCTATTTTGTATTTGTTATTTGTTACGGACTATGTTATGGACTGTATGGTATTACGAACTATGTTCTTTGTTTTTTACTGTTTTTTTCTGCAACAAGAAAGAACTATAGCAATATTCTAATTTTATATATGGCATCCTTATGTTTGCTTCTCATAGATTACATAAGATGCTAACCAATACAATTTGCATAATTTACAATGTACTATTTTTTGTGTTGGTAAGACTTTTCCACAATAAATGCATCAACAACTATGATTCTAAAATATTGTTTGAAGTATTTCGTTGTGTCATTAGAAAGCTTGGAGAAAGATCTACAACTCGTGTCTCCACCAAATAAATCGAAAATGACTTTTATTTTGATGAAAATCAACCCCAAAATAGGTTATTTAATCATATTATAAACCTAGTCCCACATTCCTTTCACTTTCATTTTTCTTCACTTAAGAAGTCCTACATTGGACAACCCCAAGTATTCTCTCTTTACCCTATATAAGGAAGAGACCATTAACCAAGGAATTCATCCCAAAAATACAAGCTTAGTTTGGAGCCTCAAGCTATTGCTCTATGCATCATGGTAGTCTTGAGGTAAATTCATCTATTTTGTCTTTATTTTTCTATATGTTTAATTACTTTTCACTGTTATTTTCTTTTTCCCGACTTTAAAACTTTATATTGTTATTTGCTTTTTGTCTATGCTTTATTAGTTTTTGTTGTTGTTACTTTTTTTGTCCCCATTAGATTCAAATTATTTTGTGTTTGTAATTATTATTATTATTATTAATTAATTAAAAAGATGTTTTTTATAAGCAAATGTTAGTTTGTTAGTTTTGTTAGAAATGTCAATGAGGGGATTTGAACATGTGACCTCTTCCCCATGCCTTTTTCCTTTACCCTTAAGCCTTATTCCGAACCACTAGGTCAATCTTATATATCTAATAATAGAGATTTAATGATTACATGTATGGTTCACTTCTTGCATAGTTATCACAAAATCCTCATATAAAGTTTTGTTTTTCATAGGTATCATACATTCATTCGGTCACTTATCCTCATGGTTGAATTTTTGTGGGATATTTTTTATCTACATACCAAGAAATGTTTTTTAACAAATGTCACAGGGTGTAAATACCTTCTTACCCGTAATTGACTCCTAAATCCATTTTTGGTTTGAGGCTTTTTCTTTAGGATTTTTCCATGGGTTCTGCCTTAATAAACTAATGTGGTGACTCCTTATTTTTAATTTATTTTCGTTGTCCCACCAAGATAGTGATTGGAACATTAATGTTGGATATTGAATTGTTCAATTGAGCTTGCTGACTTCAACAAGTGCTCGCACTTAAGAAGCCTTTTTTCTTGTTGGTCAATGTGTTTGGTAAATGATCATTTTTGTGCCCAATATATGCAAATTAACAAATTAGGAATAAGAGAATTACCAAAATCCATGGGCCTAAGAGACTCAAGCCCAATGAAGGAAAGTTTTAGAGCCTATCAAAGCCTTTTAGCATGCAAGCACACAGGACAATAAGGGGACACATAAAGGTGACAATATGCTACTTGGCCTTATGCGAGCTAGCCCAATGCAACTAGCTAGTTATTGTGACCTAAGCCCAAAAAACACAAATTTAAATCGAACCTTTAAAGTGAAGCTTAAGTTCTGTGAAAGCCCAGTTTTTTTGGGGGCTTTTGCCAAGTTTTTATGGCCTAAGCCCACATTGGAACATGATTAAATTAGAATAAAACAACTTATTTTAATTTAGGCTCAAAATTTAAAGCTCAAGCCCCACACTAGCAGACAGATTCAAGCTGACTTGTATAAAGCTACATATTTTTAATTTTTTTTCAAAGTGACGCCTGTATGAGGCGTGACTCAGCACCTGTGGCGCCTGTGTGAGACGTTACTTATGGCGTCCACCTGGGGCACGACTAAGGGCTATACATTCTTAAATTAATTCAAAACGACTATATTTTTGTAATTTTTTTTAAATAACAATATTTTAATTTTTTTTCCAATTTACAAACCATATATTTATAGGTGGTTGAGAAATTGTGTATAGTAAAAAAATAAAGATTCAAGTGTTGTTCTCGTCAATTAGTTATAGTGGACTTCTAATAATATATGTTAGTTTGTCCTGCTATATTACAAAAGGTGATGCATTTTGGTGTTGTGTCTAACCAACATGTCAGATGTTGGTGAAACCCTTGACGATGTTCACTTGTTTTGTCGAGTGTTAGGGGTTGTTTGGAAGGTACTAGAATCATCTTAGCAAGATTGAGAGTCTTATGTGGTACTCCAGGACCTATATCATTGTGCTCCTACGAGTGTTTCATCAAGATAGGATCAACTCATAGTCCTATGTAACTCTCAATCAACCTTGCAGGCCGGTGATGAACGGTCATATGTAATTTATTTACTCAACCTTTCATGAGGTTACTTGTGGTTGTCCTAGTAAGAGCAAGCCAAATTATTATATTTAATGATAATTTTTCGAATCAAACATATCAAAGAATCTGACGAGATTAATATTATCTCCTCTTAATTATTGTAACCTTGTGCCATATTGATGCTTTCTTCCATCAAAACAAAACACTATGATATTTAATCTTTTATTACGAAAGTTGTTATGCATGGAAATGAATTTAGAGAATTTAAAAGTTTTCAATTAATAATTATTGGATTAATTAGAATTTTTTTATATACTAGCAATTGCCAGGAAAGAATGGCTAGATAGTTTTCCTTTCACTTCCAGCAAAAAAAAGATAGTTTTCTTTTCAAATATAGGAGATAAAAAAAATTGTATTATAAAAGAGTTTATGTTCCCAATATTCACTTAACACATCATTTACTATGGAATTGTTTCCTCGACCAATGACTTGCCTTCTAGTCTTATTTACTAGCTTTTTCTTTTATCTTGGTGAAACCTTAGATTGTGGTGGGAAGAATATTGCATACACCATAATTATTAATCAATATGGTAAAGTAACATTCAAAACAATTCAACCTGCCATTAATTCTATAAGAAGCAAAAATATTGATGGATCAAGGTTGGGTAAGCTCACTTATGTTGAAGTGGATTATATATGGATTAGAGGATGATACTTCGAAGTGTGTTGTTACATATATGGAGGAAGAAGCTAAATCATTCGTAATTAGAAGAATTTTCTTTAATGTCTTTTATTAACAAAGATTGACAGTTTACCGACTATCTCCTAAAAATTTATTTTTTCTAACTTGGGTTAAGATTGTTTGCGTGATTAAGCGTTTAGTTGGACAAGCTTTATATATATGATTAAGCTTTTTTCTAACTTTCTTAGTCTATTTATAATAGACTAAGAAATGTAGTAGTTTGTCATGTGAACAATCTTTTATACTTTTAATAAATAAAGTGAATGTTCCGTTACTTACGTTATAAAACTCATCTTATGTTTAGTTGAAGTTTTTAAGAATGTCTTTTATGGTTTGCAAAAAAAATTCCATATGTTTCAAGAAAAATTTGTGATTAGTTAATTCTTTGAAGGATCGAAAGTAAAATCGCCAAGATTGTAATTTGTGGGATACGTTGAGCTAGCAATCTTGAGATCAAATTCTTTGATGTAAATTCTATTTACTTAAATTGGGAGCGATAAAGTGAGATTTTTTTGGCACACATACACGAAAGAACACGCGTGCGCACGCACATACTCCTTATCTAACAATTATTTTTCTTTAATAGTATTTTTAATATATATATATATATATATATATATATAAATCCATATGAAAATTTATACATATTATAAACATGTATTATATTTATCATCCACACACTATGCTATTTAATACTTTGTCATGAAAGATATAAATTATTTAGTTAATTTAATTTAGAAATTTAATATTTTTCAATTAATAATTATTGAGTTAGAACTTTTTGTTTATAGTTTTTGCAATTGCTAAGGAAAGAAGTTAAAGATTTTTTTTTCTTCTTAAAGTAAGAATAGATACATTTTTTTATTATTAAAAAAGGTGCTTATGTTCTCAAAATTCACTTAAAAAATATCATCTACTATTCATAGACTCTGGTGCAAAGAATATTACATACACCATAATTGTTGGCCGATATGGTAAAGTAACATTCAAAACAATTCAAGCTACCATTAATTTTGTAAAGAGCAAAAATGATTGATGGTCAAGATTCACATAAGAATTCACACGGTAAATGAACAATGTAATTTATTTATCATGCAAAAAATAATGTCAACATCGTATGTTTGTAAATACAAGATCTAAATTGAATGATAACGGAGATTAAAAATAAGATTTCATGAAAATATATATACTAAAAACATATTTTCCTTAATATTTAACACAGCAATCCCGTATTAATAAATGAAAACTCATTTAAAAAACATATTATTTTTCATATATCATGATGGCAAGTAATTAAACTTTTATAAGTCAAGTTAGTTTTTGTTGACGTTTTTTAATATC
>PYAF01005925.1:1059004-1069542 GCA_007407185.1 Glycine tomentella
CTCTTTTTTTAAAAAATTGAATGTAATTTTTGACCTATTATATTTTAGTATTTTTATTTATTTATTTTAATATATTAAGTTTTAAAAGTTCCATTTTAATCTTATATATTTTTAAGATTTTATTTTGATTATTTCTTTTATTTCCGTTAAAAAAATTAATGTTCCATCAATAGTTTAAATTTTGATGGAAAATTAAACATAATAAAACCAAAATTACATATAATTCGATAAAATATTAATATTATAAAGTCATGATGATGCCATATAAATAAAGTAAGTGTAAGGGTAATAAAATAAAAACAAATTAGTGTGGTGGAAACATCTATAAAGGTTTTAAAAAAAAAAAAAAAAACATAGGTTGGGGAGTAGGAAAGTAAAAGAAAAGAAACATCCAAGTCCAAGACATGATAACATCATGGTTCATGGTTGTCGTACAATGTTCTCCCCACGTCTCTATTAGGACTTTCAATGCATCGTTGTCTTTCTCTCTTTCTCTCTCTGACGCATTCTCCTCCCACCACTCAGCACAAGAAACAAACAACTTTCGAAAGATCAATTTTCCCAGCGATACAAATTCTTGTACTGGTATTAAAATTCATCAATAACATTTATAAAACAGAAAAACGCAGAAAAGAAAAACAAAATCAAACTTTCTACGTAGATTCAAAACACTTGTTATACCTTTGCATGAATTGGGTTATATTTGCTCTCACGTACGTAACGTTCATTTGATTTGGTTATTATATACATGTACCTTATCAAATATCAACCCATTGTTCAGCTTCGTCAAATTTTGGTATATTCTCCTTCTCTCTAATTATATTGTCACATTCAAGATCCTGATAATTCCAACCTTCGTGGGTTTGTGTAAAACTTGAGCGATCTGCGAAGTTTGGATATCAATTTTGGACACAAGTGATATTCATTATATATTATATTCATTCATTTGGAAGCTATATATAAAGGCTGTTTGAGAAAGTACGAGGATTTATATGTTGGAGACTTGAGAGAAAAGTTCAATGAAATATGAGACGGGAATTATGCGTTTGGATTGATGAAGTTATTAGAAACAATAATATATGGAATTGACAAGACGCAGTTATGCGGTTGTTTATGTCATTCTCCTTTGTGCGTTAGCCCAAGGGGGCTCAGAGGAGAAGGGGGGGAAGGAAGAGGAAATTTCTAGAGATGGTGGAGGAGCTTTCTCATCATCCATTTATCTTCATGGAATTAAGGTATTTTTGTCCCTTCTTTGGAATTTCTCAGCTGGTGTTTTGTTTGTTCATGATGATTGTGCTCAGGATTCTTTCTATTCTGAAAAAATGTTTGCTGGCCCTTTTTAAATTTATGGCTTTGAATTTGATTGTCATATTCATCTGTTTAATTTGATAGTATTTGGCTAATTAATTAACAACCAAGTCTCTGGTTGGTAATGCTGTGTGTTTTTGTATTGTGGTTATGCAGAACTTCCCCTGCTTTTAGATCTTAAACTCTATATTAAACTGATTCAAGCGTGCGAAATACATGCATATTATGTGATTCCTTGGTTATAGGGTTACCTGTTTGTATATCACACACAATCTCTAAGATCACTTCATTATGAATTTTGTTAAAATCTCCTTTAATTTACCAATTACTATGTTAGATAGTAACAGTGGCGGAGTCAATCACTGCAAATTTTATTTTTTAGGTAGTGCCTTAATCATTGTTTGCCAAAGAGTGACTCCCAAAGAGTGACTCCGCCACTGGATAGTAATATATGACTTTGTAAAATTATATGGCAACTGTACACATGGAATTATGGACATATTGGTTAAAATCTTTCACACTATACTGAATGTTGCTATTTTCTTATTTGGTTGATACAGGTAGAAAATGAGTTGAAACATTGCAGGAAAGAATTGATAGAGAGGAACAATGATGTGAAAACTAGTACTTCTCCTTCCGCTCCTGTTTCAGAAAAGGGTAGCTCTAGATATTTATTGACAAAGCATTCTGGATCAACCTTGGGTGTGGAAAGTAGTCATGGCAGAAATTTGATTGCTGATTCACCACATAATGCACCAAGCCCTTCTGCTACTGCTGAATCACCAAGTCATGGTCCAACACCAACAAGTTCTCCATCATCACCAACTCCAATTCCAAAAGGTGTGGATTTACCACTCCCTCCAAATATGTTTGTGCCATTTCCACCATCACCCCATGTACCTCATCCTCCTCCTCAAAATTTTCGACCTATAGTATATGCTCCTGTTCCTTCCCCACCTAACAATGAAAACAAAAAGAAGCAAACAATTATTTTAGCTGCCACTTTATCTGGAATTATAATCTTGATAGGCTTGGCCCTCTGCTATCGTGAAGCAAGAGGCAACAAAGGTGACAGAGATGACAGGCCTTTGTTCGTATTAACCTCAAGTAATTATTCTGGTGGTATGCTCTTGTTCTTTTTTCTACATTAACCTATCTGTTTAAAATATAGGTTAATTTCTATTCACTATCAGTATGGTTATCCAATAAAAAACTCATGCTAGGTATATATGATTTTTAATGTAATTCTTGTAAAAGTCAACAAACTTACCATACATAACAATTTGTGATTGGATGACAATGTAAAAATATTTTACATTGTGAGTGCATACACTATTTTCTCTTTATAATGTATGAAACCTGAAGAGTGAAGAACCAACTCTTAAATTGCCACATCAATTTCTTGAAGACTTGAATTTATATCTTTTAGCCAAAAAAAAAAAAAAATCAACATTCTTACTTCTTGATTAAATGTGTTTTGAACTTTTATTTTTTTTAAGAAATATCATTTTTAATCAAGAGACTACAAAAACCATTATTCTGTCATTCCTCCTTTTGCAATTAACTTAAGGAATAATCAATGAATTCTTGGGCTACCACAAAATGTTTTAACACATTCTACTATATAACGAACCAATAAATAATCAAATTCTTTTTTGAAGTATTAAATTCTCGGATCTTAAAAAGTTTAAATTCTTTGGGTGTGGGTTATCATCTAGTTACATATAATTGTGAAACATTACACTTGGTCCTTCAATCAATGCTTCCATGTTAAATTTTTTTCTTCAGGTTCAAAGAAAGTTTTTCGATTGGGAGATGCTGACAAGGAAGAATCTGACATTGGCAATGGAAAGAACCCTTCTAATTTTAGAAATTGGTCCATTAAGGGTGGACATAACAATGGCGCACTGGTTGAGACAACAGCATCAGAAGGTGTAGGACAAGTTCCAGTGCCTCCTAATGGAAAGCCTGCCCCTCCACCTCCACCTCCCAGACCACCACCACCACCGGCTCCAAAGCCGCCACCGCCTCCTGCTCCTCATGCACCGCCACCTCCAAAAGGTGCTCATCCTCCACCTGCTCCTCCCAAACCAATGGGAGGTAAAAATCAAGGTCCACTACTTGCTAAAGAAGGAACTTCAAGTGAGAGTGATGCTCCAAAACCTAAACTAAAGCCATTTTTCTGGGATAAGGTTAATGCAAAACCTGACCAATCAATGGTGTGGCATGAGATCAGAGCAGGATCATTCGTGTAAGAACATTAACTCTTGTCAAAGATATCAAAATTTCATTGAATGAGCAAAGTAGAACATGTATAGCACTAGCATCAACATTGCTTGCACTGATTTATCTTTGTAACAACTTCTCAGGGTCAATGAGGAAATGATGGAGTCTTTGTTTGGCTGCACCAACCAGAATAAAAATGAACCTAAAAAACATTCACCACATGTTGATACTTCAGTGCATTATATTCAGATTATTGACCCTAAGAAAGCACAGAACTTATCAATTCTTTTGCGAGCTCGGAATGTGACAACAGAAGAAGTTATTGATGCTCTTAAAGAAGGTGCCTCTCTCTTTCTCTCTTGGGGAATGACTAATATGAAAGGGCAAGTAGGAATTGTGACTAGTGATATAACAGTTTAGCTGACTAGCTCCAATTAAGTGTTTATTGGGCTTAAGTGTATGGTTATTAATTTCTATTGCAATTTTGAGCCTATTCCTTATTCGGATTGGTATTTTTCTGGCATATAGTTGATATTCCTGACAAATTAGTTTAGGCCCACTGATTACTGTTTATTAACATTATATGATACCTATAAATTTCTAATACTCTGCTCTTTCATTTATATGTTCTTAGGACATGATCTACTTTGACTATGAATCTATGATCATTATTTGGTGAATGCGTTAGTACTCGTATTGACGTTAGATTCTTAAGGGTGTTCCCTCGCATTATGATTTGTTTCATTAGTTTTAGCATTAGAAAATCCAAAACTATTTAACTTTGTTTAGCATTTCCCTGAGATTAAGATTTGCATTTCTTAGCACGAACTAGTTACAATATGCTGATTGAATCAGGTAATGAGATTCCTGTGGAGCTCATTCAGACGTTGTTGAAGATGGCACCTACAACAGATGAGGAATTGAAGCTAAGGCTATTCACAGGACAACTCTCAGATCTAGGCCCGGCAGAGAGGTTTCTCAAATTGTTGGTTGACATTCCATTCGCTTTCAAACGTCTTGAATCTCTCATGTTCATGTTTATGCTTAAAGAAGACTTCTCAAGCATTAAGGACTCCTTTGCCACATTAGAGGTGAGACCATGGCCATATATGTTTGGATTAATTGAAAGGAATGGAATGGAATTGAATGAAATAGAATGTTATTAACTTTCAATGTTTTGATTATTCAAAATATAATCTCAGGGAAAAGCATCCCTCTTTCTTACCCTCCATTAGTGATATGGTAAGGGATTATGATTTGACTCCGTTTCTCCTCTCTTCCACTATGAAAATATCTAAACAATAAAATGATAACTTTAGTTCATTGCATTTTATTTTACCCTGCTTCATTCTATCCCACATCATTTCATTTTACTTACCATCAACAGTGGAGTTAAATTATTTTAGTCTGGGTGACCAAATAAAGAAAGCTGTGTATTTAGAGAATTCTAAGAATTTTGATAGTATATTTTGGGTCAAGAATGAGTTTGCGATATTCAAAAGAGAGAAGGAGAAAAGAAAAATTATTACATGGTCTTCAACTATCATAATCTCGACCAATTTCTTTTTACCTTGTAACTGAGTTTTTCAATTACTAAAAAGAGTTAATAAGACTCAATTACTTGTATCACACAGATAGTGAGAGACTATGGCCATACAAAAACTCATTCAACTATTTCTAAGAGTAGGGTAGAATTTCTCATTAATAAAACACGATTAGCTTGATATTCTTAAATTCACTTTGAATTTCAAAGTCTGTAATCCTTCTATCAATAATCATAATGACTACAACTCTACAAGTACATTGCAATAATAGACACCATTTATTAGATTAACAAACTAAGTGCTACATGCTGATCACTACTTGCATCTGAATAACAGGTTGCATGCCACGAACTCAGAAAAAGCAGGCTATTCCTGAAACTACTCGAAGCAGTTCTCAAAACCGGCAACCGCATGAACGACGGAACCTACCGTGGAGGCGCACAGGCATTCAGGCTCGACACCCTCCTCAAACTCTCCGACGTAAAAGGAACAGACAGCAAGACAACACTCTTGCACTTCGTCGTCCAAGAAATCATCCGCTCCGAGGGAATAAGAGCCGTGCGAACAGAAAGAGCGAGCAGAAGCATCTCTAGCGTCGGAACCAACAACGATTCCGACAAAGGAACCGAGGAGTCCGAGGAGCATTACCGCAGCCTCGGACTCCAGGTAGTCTCCAGGCTCAGCAATGAGCTCGAAGACGTGAAAAAGGCCGCGCTAATAGACGGCGATGCGCTCAGCAGCTCCGTCTCTAAGCTTGGCTACTCCATGGTGAAGACTCAAGAATTCTTGGACACGGACATGAAGAGCATTGAGGAAGAGAGTGAGTTCCAGCATTGCATGGAGAGTTTCATGGTGAGAGCGAGGGAGGAAGTGACGTGGCTGGTGGATGAAGAGAAGAGGATAATGGCTTTGGTTAAGAGCACTGCGGACTACTTTCATGGGAACGCGGGGAAGGACGAAGGGCTGCGTTTGTTCTTGATCGTGCGTGATTTCTTGATCATATTGGACAAGGTTTGCAGAGAGGTGAGCGAATCCGCCATGAAGTTAGCCAAGGCTGCAAGCAATAGCGCGAAAGAGGCGGCTAGGAGTTCGGTTTCTTCTTCGCAAAACTCGCCAACTCCACCGGTTGATCTGCATAGAAGGCTGTTTCCGGCAATTGCGGAGAGGAGAGTAGATTACTCTAGCTCTGATGATGATGAGGAATTTTAATTTCAATCTCCGTAGCTTCGATATATTGACATGGTTTGAAATCCCGTAGGAAAAATTAGATGCAGTTACATGTGTGTTTTTGGTGTTGTTTTTCGATCAGAATTTTAATGTTTACTTTTTCACGTCATTTATGTTGACTTTTGATGCAAACTTTCATTAGGCAGATTATCAAAGTGAAACTCCAAATCTAATAGAAGAACCATACCAATCAAAAGCATTCAAAGAACTGTATCTAAGTTTTGTCCGTTACTAAATGACACCAGCTAAAGCATTTGTTGGTCCTTTTTTAATGTTGAGGTGTTGTTTTTTAATTAGAGGGATGGAAAAAGGGGATGGGTGATGTGGTTCTATGGTTATGTAAGTGTTTTTGACTAGAAAGATTGTTGTTGTAGTACTACTTCATCAAATGGCAAGTAGGGTTGCCTGCATTAATTGAGGAAACAGAAGAAGCCTTGGCTTGGTAATGAATTTCATGTGTGCTATAAAGTTGAATCTGATTTTCTGAAGGGATGTGTGTATTAATTATCATAGCATTTCTGGGTGGACTCCTGATCTATGTTTAGTCATCTAATGTTTAGTATGGTGTTCCTCTTCAATATTCAAACTCTCTGTGTTTCTTATTTAACCTTTTTTTTTATCGGCAAACTTCTTATTTAACCTGTGAACATGGAAAGCAAAAGATTACAAGAATGAAGGGGGAGTAACAGACGTGAGTGAATTTGTTGTTAGTTTTTCTCCCACTGATTTAATTGATGTTTGTTTTGTGTTGAGTTAATTTGTACAAAGGGAGGAAGTGTGATAGTTTATGAAATCAAATCTCATGCCACTTTGCATGTTTCCTTGTTCATTTAATTAAAAAGAGAGATAAATAATCTATACAACAATCACGCATTATTATGTACAGTAATTTACTAATTTTGTTGACAGAGTACATGGAAATCAAACTCATTAAAAATGACATATCAGCCAAACAAAACTTACAACAGAAAGAGAGAATGTATGCTATTTAAGAGAGATTTTTTTGGCTATCTTTGGATTAAAATATAGGAAAAGCTAATTACACTCATAAAAATAGCCAAAGGATACTTTTATAAGAAAAAACATACAATTTTTTTTGTTTTCTTTTGTAAGTAAATTTTGACCATTTTTATTTAATTTAATAAGATTATGTTCTAAATATCTTTCATTTAATAGAGGATTATACTTAATATTAAATTCCAATTAGGAAAAAGATTTCTTTATTAATTAAAAATAACACTATTTAATAAAATTAGCTATAAAACTAATTTTTTTCTTATAAAAAAGAACAAACCAATTATTAGTTTAGAAACAAACATTTTTGTTCTCTGTCCTTTTCCCTTATCTCATTCTATCTAATTATGAGTTGCTCCATATGTGTTCGGTTTATAACGAACAAAATGATTCTAGGCCATTGGAAATTTGGAACAGTTCAATTAAATAACAAATTGTATTTCATGCGGGGTTGTACTTTTCCTTCAGTTAGAAGTTCCATGTAGGCGAGGCCAAATCAACAACAATCATGGATTGAGATTCTGAAGAATAAATATTTTTTAGAAATTTTGTACTTTTATAGAGGAAAATAAAACTTTTCCAAAATAATTGAATATAAAATTACTATTTTTTTCATGATAATTTATGGTAAATGTGTGTTTTTTTAAAAAAATAAAAAATAAATACATTTTTTTAAATTTCTTTCAAGAACCCTATTCTGAAGATCATCTTAATTATGTTCAGAAAAGTATTTTAAAAGGGGACGAAAGATTCTTCCTACCAAAGGCGATCTTGAACAATCTTGAAAACACATGATGGTGGTCCTAACAAATTTATAGGCCATGCCTAGGTGACTTTTTAATTGAAAATTCCAACTGTTTCTAGAGGAAGACATTTTTATTTTCTCTTTTGAGGATTGTAAACAACAATGCAACTCCTATATTTAGTATTGCATGCGCTTATATAGAAAAAAGAATAAAAGAAAACGGCTTTTTTTCCTAAAATAAATGTCAACTAAAACAAATGGTTTAGTTCCTGGATTGAGTATTATGAGTTTATTTGGTACCTTAGATTTTTTTGTTACATAGTATTACGAGTTCGTGAAGATGAAGAATAAATATAAATAAAATAAAATAACCTAAAAAGTAAAACTAAAAAGATCTATGCTTGTAGCTTCAAGGGCTAATACCAAAGATCTATGGTACATAAAAATTTTCTACAGCCAGTGTGATAGGCTGATAGCAAATTCAATGGCTATGGCCTAATTAAAAACAACTTGAACTACGATAATAATGATACAAGTCATTGAAGAGGGTAGTTTGGTCATCTAAAAAACGGTTGCATGCTTCCCTTTTCTAGTACAAGAAGCATTAAAGTCTTCCTACACATTTTGACAAAGCAACACTCTTTTTTAGGAAAGCTCCAAAAGCACTAAAGCGTAAATGAGTGACTTCCAGATGCTTTTCTTACTCACTAATTAATCCATAGAGGCAGTGGCAGAAACGTAATATGCAATAGAGAATAGGCCATGAACAAAACAACAGATTCCACCAATTGACAGGAAGTGATGGTGTGAGAAACCACAGGAACCATCTGACCTATTGTTTGACATGGTCCCTATCACCAGCATGGACAATCCAATGGCCAACACAACCCTGATCAACAACACAGTCAAAATGAGAAGAAAAAAAGGTATAAAATTAGTCAATGATCCATGCATGGTGGTAATCTTTGGTTCGTGAAAAGTTGTTGAAAATTTCATATTTAGAGATATGACAAAAATAGTAAATACAAATTTTAGTCTAAACTCAATTCAAAATGTTAGATTTTGAAGTCATAAGTTTCTTCTACTACTCTATTTATATACACTATTTTGATCATATCATTATTCAATGTGAGATCTTCGATACAACAAGAAGCAGGGTAAGAGATACACTACCAAGTTAAAATAAGGCAAGCAGTTGAGAGTTGCCTATTGGAGGAAGCCTTCTCAAACTCTTGTTGAGAACAAATGCAATTGCAGCCACCAAGCAAATTGGCTATAGCATGGGCTAGTCCCAAAAGCACTGCTGCACCCAACCCCAACATGAAGGCTTGATGACTTGGCTCTCTACACTCAAATATCCACAATCTTAAGTGCTTAACCTGTTTTGTTGAAAACAACAATGGGAGTTTTAACATAGATTTCACAACATTAAATTTTTCTTGTCTTTGTACACATTTCTTGAATTAATGCACTTGACAAAATAGAGCTAGCTTCAACTAAGCATACCTTGTTTTGTGCTATTTCAGCCTCGAAGCCAAGAATCCCAGCTGCAACATCCATGACTAAAATCAGGAGGCACAGAAAAATGCCTGCTACTCTAGCCATTTGTTGGAGAAGTTTTCTTCTGTCCAAGTTGTTTAAGATCAGAAACAGTGGGGAAATAAATGTAGTGTATGTGTATGATTAATATATATAAAGAATAAAATAAGCGTACAAAAGAATGAGATTGGTAGGAGGTGGCCGCTAAAAGCTTCTTTTGTCAACACTGCAAACTTTAAATTTGCTTTTGTTGTTTACTTTCTTTTCTTTTTCCCCACTCTTGGATTCCTTTGAAAGAGATGCCAAGGTAGAAACCAGCTCATTCTATAGCGTGGCTGTGTGTATAGGCATTTACTTAAATATGAATAGGTGCGTGAATTTCTTGACTATGTGACTATTGGGTTATTAGTGTTTTTTTATCTCTTTAATTTTATTTTTTAATTTAAATTCTTATAGTTTATATTTTTTTTTTAATTTTAATCTCGATCTGTAAGATATTTTGCAATGATTCAAATAGTCGAAGACTACTATTTAAAGTGAGTTGATGAAAGTGGTATCTTAATAAACAATTAAATTAAAAACCAAAATAAAAATATAAAAATATAAAATTTGTTATAAAGTCCTCAAGTTTGAATTGAAAAAAAAAATCAAATTTGATTGACTAATACGCCTATATAATCCAAATTTGATTGACTGATACGACTATATAATTTACGTAACATTTTATGATTAGACTATACATAATATATATTAATGTAATTTATTTTAAAGTCACACTGAAATAATAATTTATTTTTAAAATAATTATCTTAATTTAAACATTGATTTGTAATTAATTGAATGACACCATGAAATTATATATATCATGAGTATATGTTCATTAAAATCTTCTATTTTTTATTAACACACTTATAGGGTTTTTGTGAATCTATCTC
>PYAF01005925.1:1075932-1113151 GCA_007407185.1 Glycine tomentella
ACACAATAAGTTTTATTTTAGATATTGATGGATTTCCATGTAAAATCCATTAATATTAATAAGGTAAGGTAAAGAATAGCATGTAAGAAACAAGTATTGTTTTTATAACTAGGGGAGAGTATTTTAAATAAATAAAAAAAAGGGGAAAACGACTTAGAAGTTAAAATATAAAAAATAAGTCTAATAAAAAATATTAACATGAGAATAGTGGATAATTTTAAAATAAGAATAGTAGAAATTTAAAAATTAAAAAAAGAGTAAAATTATCTAAAATTTATGGACACAAAATATATTTCCTTTATTAATAATATAGATTACTCATACATTAGAATCAGTCACCTAACCTCTAGTTTCCTTTATTTTATTTATTAAAAAAATCTAAGTTATTATTCCTAATATTACTACCATGTATAACGTAACATGGTGGACTTTTATAGCCACACTTACATCATTCATGTTCAAAAACTAATTCAGATAATCTCAAATCTGAAAATTTAGCCATCAGTTGGAAAACAATGGAATGGAAACTTAAGATTGACTCAAGGTCAGATAAGACAGCAATGGCTTGAATTAAACCTATTTTCCCTTCATTTCTTTTCACATTAGATAAGAGTAAAACAATGCCCTACAACCAAATGAATTACAAATCAAAGGTCAAGAAAACTGTACACAAGAATGAAGGACAAAGCGAAACAAGAACTTATGCTATGGATTAATAATTAGACTCCCCACGCTAAAAGTGGCAGGCAGTTCTGAATGATGAACCACTCTCTAATCTCTAACAAGGGCTTTTCCCCAAACCATGCAAGCAAAACTTCACTGGTCCCACATGGCCTGGAATATTGCAGGTCTGTGCTTCAACCAATGAACCATCTCTCTGTCAAGTGGAGAGTTATTAATTACAGCGTCTAACATAGGGCTGCCAAAATATTTCGGAGAATTTTTGAATGACCAAATCCGGTCTTTGGGCCAGGGTTTCTGGGGCTGCTTCTCCTGGATAAACAAAGCAGCAGCTAATTAATAACCAATTACAAAGACTAGAAACTAGAAACCAGAAAAGCATATTAATGAATAGCTTCTTACACTGAAATTCATGTTTGTGTTCTCCTAATAATTAAACAAATTTTTACATTACAAGAACTCACCAGCATGCTATATGCAAGGCAAGTAACAACTAATATTACCCATTAATTCACAGAAACATAGGGTCTATGCACTTAGAGAAAACATTTCATGTCTATGATTCTTGTTCTTTTACTTTTAATTGCAACAAATATTACCTGGTTTCATTTTGTTTTCTATTTTTAAACATTTATTCAGTTTCTTATCCATATCTTTTAAAACAAAAACAAAATGAAAATAAGGTGTTTTTTTGTACTTAAAAGTGAAAACTGAAAATGGAAGCAAAACATTTTACCAAGCAGGCCCTTAAATTACCAGAAACTAAAGAGCATGAGGAACTACCTTACATTTTACTTTCACGTGCAAGCATAACAAGGCAAAAAATGAAAAAGAAACACAGATTTGATTGCTTCCTGACTACCAATTCAGTCAGCCAGCCCAAAAAAGTAGTTTGCAGCCAACCTCAACAATTTAAGCATCAGTAGATGCCGTTTATCTTTCTTTTAACACAGTAACATCCCTCTGTCAGAACTCAACTACCATCATCTAGGCTGCAAATTTATGTAATGACCAGACAGTTGTTTGTAAATGAAACTATAGACGAGATATTTCTGAATGATGTGACTTGGAGGTACACATATGTATGCTATATTATTATTTATGATCATAAATAACAAGGGAATCAATCGAATCCCTACTTCACAGTAACTGACACCTACAAATTTTAGCGTGTAAAATATGTAAAACATGTTATTCGACACTTGGCTTCAAGCTAGAGCATATATATCGCATGTGCCAAACTTATTAAAAATATATTCAATCCCTAGAACCTTGAAGATATTCAATGAAATATTACCAGCTACCTAATCACCTGTTAGAGTATAGCTACAGTACCCTCCCCCCACCACAAAAAAGAAAGGTTAGAAATGAGAACTTCATAAATACAAAATAACTAACCATTCTTGCCAGCATAGATCTGACAGTCCTTGGACCATAAACACGATGTCGTGAAGGCTTCTGAGCTTTGGCATAAAAGGAACTGATGTCTGGTAATGACAAGCAACCCCTGCTTATTCTAGCCAGGGTGCAATCTGGCTCCGGGTTACTCTGATTATGCCAAAAAATCAGTTGCCCTAAACAATAATTTTCACCGTATATCTTTCGATACTCCTGAAATCCTGCTCCCAATTTGTCAGCATGCTTAGGACCTAAGTCAAGTGGACTAATATAGACAGGTGGTGAAGTTATAGTTTGATAATCCTGCATGAAAAAAATTATTGTAAATAAAATTAGATATGACAGAGAAGAAAACTTTTACACTATACTATAAAGCTTCGACATTCACTGTAGAACATACCTGTATTCTAAAGAAGTACTTGGTATAAGCATAAATATGAATTAAGTCAGCAGCAGCATCATGCCGGCATTTGTATGTACAAGGAAGGTTTCGAACCTCATCCCTCAACCTTTACAAAGGGGGGAAGAAACATAATGTGATATGATTGCAAATTCCAACAGGATAAATATTTGCATAAACAAACTAGAAGTGTGAGCACTTACCACAAAAGAGATTTTTGAACCGCCTTTGGAATATCTCCAGAACTTGAAGGATCATGAGCATGAATTTTGGACTTAAGATCATTCAAGGTAGACTCTTCAACATAAGGGGCCAGGCACTGAAGAAGCTCTTCAACAAATGAATCCTCTCCTTTCCAGAGGAAGGAAACAACTGCTTCAGGACTGAGCTTCTCAAGAGGAGGTGGAGCTTTCAGTGGATCACCAAAAATACATCGCATAACATACCTTACCTGTAAAACCACTCAAAGATTTAAATTTATCTTCAAACAGCAGAAAGCAAAATTTACTGGAAAAATACAGCTCTACATTGAGATCTGAATGTACAGACTGTGATTGACACCAACATCATTCACTTGCCATTACACTGAAGAGCGTAACGATGAAGTGCTTGAAATAATGCTTGTTGAACCAGGATTCAAATCGCGAATCGGAAGGCTCATTTACTGAATCGTGAATCAAATTGTATCGTGAATCGTAAGATTCATGATCAATAATAAAACATAGCATATGCAACTACCAAAAACCTATTAAAGTACATATTCATGATCAATAACTAAAAAAACATAACTCTATGAGCATGAGATATTTTGTGAAGCCTTTATTTTAGTATAATGGAAATGAAGCAATTAAATAGCCAAATAGAGTACATGAATTAAATGAGTGAGCAACAAAAAAAGTAGAAGTAATCAAATAGGATAAGTTTAAAAGTGTTCTTTCAATTTCTTTTAATTTAATAATTTAGTCTTATATAACTTTTTATTTTTTTCATGAAAATTGGTGAAAGAAAACTAAGAAAATAACGAATCCTTGAATCTTGTGAATCGTAAGATTCACATGATTCATTCATGTATTGTAAGATACATAGTCTTTTATGATTCATCTTAAGATACGTATTGGTAGGTAGCCTAATTGTATAGAATCGTAAGATTCGAATAGTGAATCATATGATACTAATAACTGCTTGAAATAGAATATGTTGAGTTTATTGTGTGTTGTTTCGCACACGAGATGATTTTTATTTATAATCAAAGAAAGAAATAATTAAAGATACAATGAAAAAAAGAATCCCAACTGATCTGCTATACATAGTTTCTAATTTTACCTATTTACAATAAATCAAATCAGATCTTTAATGGAATGAGATCCAAAATTCTAGACCAACTATAAACTGCCACACCAAGCAGCTTTTAATCTTAAAACAGTATTGGCCCATTGATTCTTGTGAGCAATGATCCTTACCAAAAAATTGACCTTTGCCATTTTTCTTTTACAACAAAATTCTAAAGGCAAATCTTCATTAAGAAAAAAAAAAAAAAAGAAAAACTAGAGCAAAAGGGGAGGCAAAATCACCTTATCAAGAGTGACAGCAAGATTTTGAAGCCTCTGATTGTATACACCTTCAGCCTGAGTCATAACAGTAAGAGAAAGAAATAAAGGTTATTTAAATTCATCACCTTTTGATAATAAAGCATAGGAAGAAAAACAGAAAGCACACCTGAACCTCTGCATCACTCCTTTCAACTTCAAGACAAATATCTGAAAAATATTTTCTTTTCTCTTCAAGATTATGCTTTAAAATTTCCTCAGGAAGTTTCGTTCGTTCAAAATTGATAAATCTCACCTTCACCAGAATAAAAATAATTAAATAAAATAAAAGTCAGAAACTTAAATAACAAAATATAAATAACAGCAAAAACTAAAAAAAAAATAACAACTGACATAACGTAAAAGAGGCAAGCCACATACAAGCCGAGCTGCATAGGAAACTAGCCAATCTGGCAGGCCTCCAAGCAAACAACTGCCTAAACCAGCTCTTCCCAGGTCATTATAGTCCTCTTCAGAAACAGAGTTTAATTCACAAGCTTCTAGCATCAAATAATGACGATCAAGAATTCCATGCCACTCCTTCAGTACCTGAGAGGACAGACGAAATACTCCATTCAACAACTAAAGTGACAACAAATAATAATAACAAGAAGACAATTCCACTAGTCAATAGTTATATTAAATCTGTCCAGCAACTTGACACGTGTCAAACTGTGATATAATACAGGGCCACTATTTTTTTCCTTCACTCTCTCCACGGTTGAGTTTTGTTGCCTGTGACTGAGCATGCAATGCATGCCCACTTTCTAGTTACAATCAGCTATGGTTTCAACTTTCATGTAGACAAGAACACAACCAACGTGTTAACCAAGTCTAATTAACTCACCGAGGACTCCAAGACTTCTACCATTTTTCCATAAGAACAAGGTATGACAAAGGAAACCAATACCACACAAACAATGGACTGGAAATATGCCAAAAATTAAAAAAAAAAAAAAAAAATTAGGGTACAAGTACAACACAGTTAAGAAACAACCAAATGGAATCTTCTTTTTCAATCTTATTACTATATATAACAATGATGATGATGATAAGATCAATGCTAAAATGGAATCAAACATCGAATTACTAAAAAATGGCAGTGGATCAGGAAAATTCAATAGATAAATGATTGTATGTTTGATAATTATATGTTAAGATAAATTTACAACTTGATGTCAAGGATTTGTATGTCCAGTTTTCAGGTATGTTGTATGTCCATTTCATTTTATTTTTTTCATATAACGTATCCAAGCCATGCCACGTCATATAAATGCATTATGTCCTTGTGTCTGCCTCATAGTAGTCAATAGCAGATAGTGGCACGGTCCTACAGCTTCTATTATATAATATGTTTATTTGTTTAAAAATATTTATATTCTTTCTACTTATTAAATATATAATACATATATTTTTATTATTTTAATTTATATACTATGTTTATATATACTAATGTACTATATTGTTACATACATATTAGTCTATATTAAATAATATTATTTAATAAATAATAACGTATTGATAGTTTCTATGTATTTTTTAAATATTATAGAGTACTATATAATTTTTCTAATAGTTTGTAAAAAAAAATTATAATAGCATAATATATGATTAATTATATAAAAAAACAGTGGAAAACACCCACACAATTGTAGGACTGTTTAGGATCGAGAGTGGACACAATTTGGGGTGCAGACCACTCACGCAAAAACAAAAGAAACCCTAGTCTCTTTTTCTTTCGCCCATCAGCCACCACCTCCTAATCCACTATCTTCTTTCAGAAAAACAAACCCTAGTCTCTTTCCTTTGTCCCATCAGCCGTATAATCAACCATCTTTCAAAAATACAAAACATTTCTGCCCAGCCAACTAGAGGTTGTCTTACCAGAAGTTGCAGCCTTGTCAGAAAACAAAAAAAATTGACACCTCTCCGGCAAGTGGCCACTCCACCTGCTAATGCTATTGGCTGCGAAATTCACAACTACTCGACTCTGCTCCACGACAGTGTTTGTTGACACGTGAATGGAGCAATGCAACGCCACTATTGAAGCACAATAGTGTGCGATTTAATACCATGGTCTGCCTTGATCATATCTCTACTTTCTAGACTACAATTTATCTAACTACAGTACTAACTCACTTGTAGTAAAACACATACACATATAATGTAGAATGTGAATAGGACTATACAGTGGTGCAATTTTGTTAAATGGTGCACCATGGTGGAATGGCGTGGTGGTTTTTCTGCCAACCACCGTAGGCAATTTGTGAAGGCTCACTATGGCCACAGTGGCATGTTTATATGGCGGAATTTTGGCCTTCAGCCATTAAAAACACTGCAGTGGTGTCCGATGAGTGTCTAACATCAATACAAATTCTATTTTGACATGTGCTTGCTTTATTTTCTCCTTCTATCTTAGGACCTAAAAGTTAAAGATTTCCCAAGTCCAAACCTTTTCAAAAGCCCCTTCGCCAGTTAGATTCAGATAGCTCCCACGGCACACTTGGCTTCCACACAAACAAACTGAAGCTTCATATTCCTCCTTGCTCTGCAATGAGATGAACAGGTACTTATGACACAGATAGAAAGCAGACACACTTGAAAAGGTTGACAGGCAACAGGGCACACCTCTGTAACAGAATTGTAATCAAAAGTGATCTCCTCACCATGTTGAATTTCACGAACACTATAAATACCAATTTGATAATGACCATCAACAGCAGTAACTCTGAAAACAATACAAAAGGGCAATGGCCAAGCTTAGAAAAACAAATCAATTAAATGTAAAATATCATCAGCTAATGAATAAGTACGCAAAAGCCCATCTAGGGATCAAATCAAAGAAAAATTTACAAATTTGAGTTAATTAAACATCATATTCCCTGTCTAAATCTATACAAGGATGCAAATGGCAACAAAATATAGGAAAATTGATTGGTGGGATAGGGGGTTTTGAGGAGTGGAATTAGAACAAGTATCAAGGGCTTGGACAAGTCAGCACAAAAATTAGGAACAATACAGAAAACACAACTTACTTTGCTTCACAATTCGGTCGGCATGAATGACATATCCGACTGGCATAGTTAGCCTTATGCATGGCATCAACGACAACTAAGTCGTACCCATCAGCATCACCCTGTCAGGTAAATTGAAGATTATATAAGTACAGAAGCTGAAAGATGGGCAAACCCATAACAACTTAAAATAACAAATTATATTTTGAAGTAGTAGGCACCTTTGGCCTTTCAAGGTAGATGTTATAGAACTCCGGTGCTGGATCATTACTATTCTTCTGCAGAGATCGAATCCCATCTTGTTTCTCAAACCACTTCCACACAGGATACACCTAATAAATATTCATTAATAATGCCCAGTTATCACAAAATCATACAGGCATATTATATGATCCTATAAAGTACTGACTAGGCTTCTAAACAAGATAGCCTTATACAAAAAACTAAGAAGATGCACTGACCCATGATAGCATATCAATTCAAAGGACAACACCTCATGTATAAGCATACATTGTCCTTGAGACATTCTAAGGGCCTGTTTACTTCTGTTCTTAGAAGGCTTGGGCAGTCCTCATTTTATAAGTCAGTATTATGGGGTTAAATTAAGCCCTAAGCTCAAATTCTATTAACATTTACAGAAAACCTGTTATGTATTATGTAAGCATGTATAGTTTGTACATTAAGCCTTAAGGATTCATAAATGAAGTTGCATATGCAAAATATCATGAAATATAATTATTATATATATTTAAAGCCGTTACTATATATTCTTTATTATAAAAAATATTCCCTTCAGCCCTTTTTATAAGACCCAATTAACTAATTCACAAGAATTAAGAAAATTAGGTGATTTTGTTAATAGTATTAAATTTGTCCTAAATTTATATGTTCTTTCCAAAATTACCCCTAAGACCCTAACATTAATGACATTATTTTTTTAAAACGTTTTTATTATCTTTAATCTTTCTCATCAATAATATATGTATAGCTCTAATTTTTATTGGCTGTGCATGTGAAAAGACAAAGTAAAGTTACCAATATACTCCATATACGAGGCAAAGTACTCCGAAAGAGTCTAATACCTTAATGTATTCCACCTACTATTTTTTGAACCAAGAGAAATGACTCATAATTAAGGGCATTTTAGTAAGAAAATAATTAATAAGAAGACATTCTAGATTGGTTTTTAAAAAAAGGACCAAGCAAAAATCTCTAATTTGGTTCTTATAAAAAGGAACAAAGGGAGTTTTATTATTAACTATGATATATTTATATATGAATCCATACCTCTCCTAAAAACTCCACAACAAAATCATCTTCACCAAAGCCTTCTTCCTTGTTGCAAACAACACCAAGCCCCTGCATGATCCAGATGAATGGACGGTTAAGGAACAGGGAAAAATAACAGTTCAAAGAAGGCAACAAACTGAGAAAACCTTGAATCTAGAGAACCATTGGAAGATAGCAATTAAATTGTGCATGAGTAAAAAGATCATATACCTTTCTGTAAGCTACATATTTGTCATCCGAACGACTTTTTATTGCTTTTAAGATACCTTGACACATTCTTACTGTCCTTGCATCACAGTGCTCCTCTGCATACCTTTCAATTTCTTCAATAGCAGGCTGCAAAGGGTAGCTCATTGGAGTGTTTCCAGTGCCAGTAAAATGCTTAACTTGCATATTCAACATGCGAAGGAGCTTGTCTTCTATAAACAAATGCTTCTCTTGAAGAGACCAATCCAACTCCTTCGGCATAGAATCCAGCAAAAGATTGTGGGTATAGGGATCAATTCCATAAACTTCTTGCTCAACAACCTCATTTTCAAGCTGTTTTCTAGGTTTGTAATCCTTGACTTCAGGCAGTTCCATGTCAGACTCCTCAATGCCATTCTTTTGCGCACTCAGCTTCTCTGCATAGTCATCCGGTAATGAAACCCGCATCTTCCTTCGCACATCCTCTTCATCAGCTACAATGATATATTGATCAATGACATCATACTTCCGAGTAACAGGAGGAACCAAACTTGCTTTCGTCATGCGAGCCCCCCATTCACGCTCATCAGTAATGAAATGCAACCCATCATCAGGTGTGAAATACCCATCTCCTCTCGAGTCCCCAATTCGACTTTCTGAATGGACATCTTGGTCGCTTTCAGTATCAGTGGTTGTAGTATCACTATCACTCTTGCCATCTTCAGAAGATCTATCAAAGTCATCAGATGTCTCACTCTCTGAGTCGAAAGATTTCTTATTCAACTTTGATAAACGTCTCCTGATTTCTCTATCAGAAGCATATTCTCCATTATCCAAACCACCATGTGTTTCATTATTCCTATGCTTCCTCTCAGATACCAATCTATTCTTCTTATTCTTCTTGTACTTAGAGGAAGTAGAACATAAAGTCGATAGGGGATCATTTCCCCACAACTTCATTAGTGCATCTCTGCTATTCACAAACTTGGAATTCTCCTCCAACCGTGTTGCAAGCTGAATAAATAATGTGATAACATGACTCATATCACCAGCATCACCCCGAGTCTTTGCTCTGTAATCAATAAGCATATAAATACATTAACATTTAAATAAATAAGGGGGTGAAACACTAAGAAATATGAGCTGAATGAACAAATCCATATGCAAAAGCACCCAGCCGCAACATATGTATCAGGGTAAAATATGTTCATGGTCCCTCTAAAATTGTTGAAATTCGGTTTTAGTCCCTCTAAATTTTGGTCTATTTTTTGTCCCTCTAATTTTACAATGCACCACTTTTGATCCTCCAAGTGGGTTAGGTAGCACTTTATAGAGGAATGAAAAGTGACTTAGATAGCACTTAGAGGACTAAAAGTAGTGCATTTTAAAATTAGAGCGACAAGAAACATACAGAAAAAAATTATAGGGACTAAAACCAAACATCAAAAATTTTAGAAGGACCAAAAACATATTTACCCTGTATATTCTAAATTTTCATGAAAATATGAGGACACAAAATAACCAAGAATGCTGTAAGCCCTCCAGACAAATCATGGATGAAATAATAGTATAAACTGCAAAACAGCAGCTAATAACAAGTATAAGAACTTTCATGACAAGAAGACAATTAAGGTTTAGGTACCTCTATTTCATAGAACAAGTTAATGTTGATCATATAATGTATACAATAAAAATTTTGCCAAACTTTTAAAACATGATAGGCTCTTTTGTTTTCTTGTCAACATAAGCCTATGATTTCATACACATGCATAGAATCAGATAAAAATGGCCAACATCTTCTGTCAAGAGAAGTGGGAAATAGAAAACATAAAACTTACTTTATTGCATCCCGGCACATTCTACTTATGTCCTCCTTGACATAGCTCAACCCATGCCCACTGTAATAACCATTTTTCATTTTAGCCTCAATTTCTGCAACCTATAAAGCAAAGAAATAATAAAACGTATGAAACATGAATAACAAAATAAATCTGTCATAGTAACTTGAAAAGAATTAATTGCAGAACCTATTGGTGTACCTTGGGCATAAAAAAGTTGCAGGAGTTTGCCTTCATAATTTCCCTCAGTCTTGAAGCAAGAAATTGTTCCATCCTCTTGTAACCACTTTCAGATTTCTTAATTGACCATCGTCTTGTACGAGCATCTCTAGAGAGAATAGACGAGGAGTTCCGAGCATCATATAATTTTGACCGCTTGTACAAGTTTTGACGGAATAATTGCTTCGCTGTGTCTCTCTTATCCACACTATCAAAATAGTCCTTCAGCTCACCAAAATCATCCCTCATACCCAAAATGCTGACCTTAGAAACAGATGAAGTTTGCTCAGCAAATTGTTTAAGGCTTCTGATTTTATGTGACTCCGATGCAATTTTGGTTATACGTGAACTATGGCTCTTGATCCATTTCACATTGGTAAATTTAGGAGTCAGCTCTCCAAACTGGCTGCACCCTCTAATGTCTACTGTAGATAAACCAGGAAATGAAAGAAGAATTTTCTCAAGCATGCCAGCAGTAATATTGGTGCAACCAATTAGAACAATAGATTCAATCTTGTCTTTTTCATAGGCATTCTGCAACAAAATAATCAGATTAGAAGAGAAAGTCAAGGAAACATTCCTGACAAAGTTAAATGTAAAATAGATACCAAACCTACCAAAATGTTCCACATTATGGAATCAGTGCAAGAATGACCCAAGGATGACAAATTAACATGCCTTGAGACCTTTTTGTAAAGCCTTACAGTAGCTCTCCAATGCTTGCAAGTCATTGATGCAAAGGCAAGTGATTTCAAATCAGACCTTAAACAGTGGAAGACTCGTGCCAACATACAACCATCTAATAAACCCCAGCTTCCAACATTGGGATCAGTAATGTCACTTCCTTCCCCAGAAAATGTAGCATCACCACATAAAGCCTCAAAAGTGGATTCATCTTTCCAATTTGGCAGGCTGCCATCTTCAAAATCACTATCTTCTTCACTATAATCAACCAGCATCCTAGCTCTTTTGGAAGCATGTCCATCACCTTCTAAAAGAAATATACCCCAACATATCAATAAAGGGAAACATTGCTAACCAATGAGCTAAACTTACAGTCTTATCCAGGTCACACCAGTACAAAAGGCTAAAGGGAAATAAATTAGCCCCACATTCACCAAGCCAAGAATTTTAGAATCCATAAGATATAACCAGAGCACTTAAAGTGCCGTACATAAATTACATCAGCATATGCATGAAGTCAACAAGAGGATTTGTATCATATTGACAATTTGACATGCATATTGATGAAGCAAACAGCAGTCCTCCAAAACACAGTCACAGTCAAAACTGCTAGTAAAAATAGAACCAGGAAGTAAAAATACAGTTATGGGGCCATAAAATTCCAATGTCTGAGGATATATAATATACAAATATAAAAATTTGATTTTGGAAAATAAAATATTTATAATTTAGTGATTGTTGCATTTACAACCTTCTTGATTGAATAATTACACCTACCTCATTTGCTTTATATATTATTCTTACTTGTTGATACCCTTTTTTAAAAAAAAAATTATGCATATCTACCCAATTTTTATATATGGAGTATGGACTATACATATAGTACCATTAAAAATAAAAAGGGAGGTAGATGTAGTTTTTCAATCAAGAAGGGAATAAATATAATTACCACGAACCTCAAGGAAGGTTAATGTAATTAAAATTACCCCTTTATATTATAATATAAAAATGAGCATAATTGAGATGGTTTTGGCACATTATGAGACGACCACTGGATGCTCTCGTTAAAACAAGAGTTTGTTACCAAGACTCGACACCAAGAGAGGTAGAGGTCGGGGATTTACACCACAACTATTGCATTCATATTAATGTGTACGAGTAGGGCCAATGCATCAACATACAGATAGAAAAAGGAGGGAGGACAATCCAAAACAATGTACCTTTCAATTAGTCAAGGTATAAAACAACACAATGCATAGGAGTACAGGTATCGTAGCTAGTGGAAACACAAAACAGGATAACTACAAATAGGGGGGGGGAGAGAATTGTTACCAGATTTCCAATATGTTTGTTTCTCAGATTCTTTCTTTGGCTGTCTTGTATTAATCCAGGGATCTAAAACCTCATTTATAACAGCAGCGAATTCCCGGCTCTTATATGATCTCATTACTAATTCATGTAGCTTCCCACGAGTATAACCAACAAACTGAGGGTGTAAGCTGTTAAACAAATTTGACTTTGAGTCATGCTCACCGACTGAAGCACCATGAATTTGCTTTGATGGTAGTCCAGAACATTCACCAGACAATGTACTACTTTCTTGATAACTTTGTAGACTGACATCGAAATCATATGTTTCAGCGGAAGGGGTAACAGGAACCCAGAGTTTATCACATTTCCTGAACACACTGCTATACTTTTTTACAATTCCTTGGTCTACTAAATGCTGTAGCTCTGAAAATGATGAAGGCCCTCTTTCACGCCCAGAACCATCAAGATAATACCAATCGCCTAAATGTAATTGTAAGTCATGGACAGTACAACGGTCGTCTTTAGGAATATTAATGAATTCCATACTCCTGCAAGAGCCTAGAGAACCTTGATCATTAGAAGCTTTTGACTGAGAATCTTCTTCAGTTGAGGATCTCTTGCTATCACTGGTTGAAGAGAAAGACCGAGTTGACCTTGAAGGATACCTATCCTTGCCTTGGGTCTTGTGGCATGACTCAGAGACCAATGATCCCTGGTCCTTAACTACACATGCATTTATCCTTACCACTGAAAGAATATTTCCTTTCACTCCTCTAACAGAAGCAAGCTTGGTTTGAACTGGTTTGCTCAAAGTACTGCAATCACCCCTCTCATCAGTACAAAAAGCCCAAACAGGAAGATCAAGCCTCCTGCTATGAGAAGGATAATACAAGTCATCTTTTCGAGTCCAACGAGGATCTTCGCATCCAGATTTAGGCATTTGACATAGAGAAAACCCATCATTAAGGACAAGTTTTTTATTACAGTATCTATCTTGGGCATCATCATTCCTCTTCCAATCACCACCTTTGCAAGACCATTGAGCAGAAAACCAGTCACCAGGAACACCAAGGGTAAATCCATTGTCCTTGCCAGAGGGTATACTTACTTGAGACTCATATTCTCTAGATGAATCAATTCTTGAATCATGTTCCATCCTCAGGCAAGTATCATCCCCAGGAAAACCTGAACAAAAAAAAAAAAAAAAAACAACAAAATACTTAACCACATGCATATCCATTTGCTTTTTAAACTTCGCCCAAATGTAAACATATCAATGCACCTCTACGCATAACATGAAAAATTAAATCACCATTTTAAGCTCAACATATGACATAACACTTGCAACCCAGTTTAGAATCTTATTAGTTCATATCAAAATGCATTTTTAATTAAGGCCAAAATATGTTACTTTATTCACCCAATCTACTGGCAAATTATAAATAATTAATACTACCTCTGGTTCTATATATAAGCAAAAAATTGACTTTTTCTTTGGTCCTAATAATAAGAAACAATGCCTAGTTTTCAAACTTATTGGGGGTTAAATTTCTTTTATGACCTTAATTTAAAATTAAAATTTATGATAGTATAAAATGTGACTACCACTTTTTTTTCTTGGTTTTGATGATTTGTCCTATGTTTCATTATCATATATATAGGACTAGAGGTAGTAGATTCCAAAAATTTATGCTACCACAATATTACTGGTAAAGCTGCAATGACATAGTAAACCATGATACATCATGACTGAGTGAGCTTAATGCAAATTGCTTGTTCACCAGAAAGATATAGAAGATTCAGGCAGCCAGTACAACAGGATAATGGAGTCAAAACCCAAAACAAAAAGTATTTATTAACTACCATGTATTTTATTAAATGACCACTAATTGTAATAAAATAAGCACTTTTCTGATTTTTTGATCTGTTTGTCTAAACTGGTATTTCTTATAAAAAAAAACATTTTTCTGTTTTTTTGAAGAAGCAAATCCTATTTGCTTCCTAAAAAACACTTCTTTCAAAATCACTTTTTAAGTTTAAACAAACTAACCCATAATTGGTCAACCACCACATGACACCTTTAGAAGAAGAAATATCAACCAAAATAAACATTGAATTATTCAAACTGATTCAAAAATTAAATGAAATGGGCAAGCACTGCCTAGCATTTACATACCGTCACACTCCTCCAATCCCTCCCATTTTGCATATTCAAAATTCATTTGCAAAGATTCTGCAAGACAATAAAATAAACAAGCTAAAAAAGATAAGATATTGCAGCAAATAGCAGAAAAATTACAGATTGATATAAGAAATCTTTTTTTTTTCTGTAAAAGAAATCCACATAAATATCAATGAAGGACAAAATACCTTTTATTGCCTCAAACTCCCTTCCTGGAATGACATCATAACCCTCTAACAGAACTCCAACCCTTTCATCGATGTGGAGGTCCTCCAACAATACAGATGCAATCCCACTGTCTTCAGAATATAACATTGGCTGCAGAATAGGCGCCGGGATTCCCGGATAATTCTCAGGACCAGATTGAAGAATATCTCCAGTATCAGCCAAAAGATTACCGGGGGCTTCTGGAGGGTTTACCAACTGGGTTATGGTGTCAGACACAACTGATAGAAAACTCTGAGCTGCCACTGGGGATACTGCATTTTCAACAGTTAGCCACCTGTCACTATCTATGTGCTTAATAAAGTGATCTGACATAAGTACACCATCATCAACAAGGACCTTGATGTCAGATAACTTAGAAGGCCCATGTTCTACACCGTTATAATCAAGGTAAAACCATTTCCCAGATGACGAATCCACCACCACAGGGACATGTGGAGGAGTATCACATATGTCCATATCTTCTTCCATAGAAGGTAGCTCCTCAGGTGATGGCTCCAAGCAAGGAGAGTCTTTGCAGCTTACAGTCGGACTAGAGGATTGTTGTTCCTTTTCAGGTTCACTGCAGACATCTTTCTCAACAGACTTACTGGCATTATGCACATTTCTTTCACCTTGAGATTCTACTTCAGAAAGATTTGCCTCCTTTTGGAGGTGCTTATCTTCATAATCCTTACAACTATGTTGTGAGTTATGTTTATCACTTGATGAGGTTTTACTACTTATTTCTCGATGCATGTTTGACCTAGTTCGATCATGTGGGGATTGCTCTATTAAATTTGGAGTGGGGTCCCTCCGATCATGATGTCGACCTCGATCTTGTGGGGACAGCTCAGCATGAGTAGGACTTCTCATTTTATGATCATGGTGACGACTTCTATCCCAATTCCTATTATATGGGGATCTCTCCCGACCATGCGGAGATTTCTCACGGCTATATGGAGATCTGTCATGACTGTAGGGTGAAGGACGCACTGAAGTGCGATCTTTATGATCATAATACCTGGCTCGGTCATGTGGGGATCGCTCAGAATTACCAGGGCTTCGTCCATGCTTGTCATAAACTGATCTGGTAGGCAAAGACTCATGATGCCTGGACGAATACTTGTCTGCTGATGATTTAGAAGAAATATTTCTATAAGATCTTTCCACAGAGAGGCGAGAATAGTGCTCAGAATAAACAAGGCGCGGGCTATCATCAGAAAGCCTCCGACTTTTTGAGCCGGCATAATCTCCATAGTTCCGCTCACAGCCTTCTGATTCATTACCATGCCTCTTCAACCGATTTCCAGAAGAGTAATCCCGCATATGGGTCCTACTATTACTGTGTTCATTTTTCTCCTCGTCCAAAATCTTTGAACTGATCCTTATATTTCTCTCTTGTCCACTCTCCCACCTGGGAGCACTTTTAGCATGCTGACTTCCACTTCTATTCAATTCCTTCTTTCTGAAATGCTCATCACCTGTATAATATCTCCCAGAAGGTGGTGTACGCTCCCGTTCATTTTTCCACCCTTTATCCCTACCTGGCTGGTACCGGCGGATTCTAGCATAGCCATAATCATCCCTCCCCATGTCTCCCCTATGCCACCTATCTGGAATGAATTCTCCCTTCTCAATATCATCCTTCATTCCACCTCTCCAAGACCCATATTCCCATTTCTCAGTTTCTCCTTTCCTACCCTTCTCAGGAAGTATCTCCCCTTTCTCCACATCCTCCTCCTTTCTCCATTTTCCTGAAACAAACTCACCCCTTTCCACCTCCCCTTTCTTCCATCTCTCACTGACAATCTCCCCATTCTCAATTTCACTTCTCCGTGTCAGCATCACCGGCTTCTCCCGTACAAACTCTCCATTCTCCAGCTCACACCCCAAGGTCCCCAGCTCACCCTCTTCCACTTCATCCATCTCCCCGCACACCTCCCCACTTTCAACAGCATTCCCACCCCTGCTGCCCACTCCGTCCACTGCCAATTCACTCTTCACCACCTTCTTCGCCGGCGCCACTTTCTTCTTCACCTTCATCTTCTTCTTCCTCTTGCCAGCTACCTTGAGCAACCCAGAACCGAACCCGTTCTCACTCTTGCCTCCGCAGAGCGCCTTCTCAGCCGCCGCATTCGGCAACCTCTCAATAACATGCTGCTGCTGCAGAGGCATACATGCCACGCCTCCATCTCCCATGGAAAAATCCTCACCGCCAGACACAAACCACGAAACCCTAATCCTTCCCTCTGCCGGGGCTGTCAATGCTCATGCTGCACACACGCCACTCTCCACAATTCCGCAGCTCCAATTCAAAACCCTAAATTCCAAAAATCCACAAAGAAAAAAAAAACAAATATGTCACAACCGAAGCAAATGTAGGGTTTTATCGAAACACAAATAGCCTCCGACGCATTCGCAACGGCAAAAAACGCACGCCACGAAGCTCCGAGAGTCGGTTAAATAATCCATAAAGAAGAGTGAAAAAACACAACGCGGAAGAACAAAGACGAAAAAAATTACCGCGAAAAGGAATGAGGAAATTGAAGGCGCGGATCGAAGAGAAGAACCGTAGACGGTTGAGCGAATCCGACGAATGTCGAGCGCGAACGAAGATCAAGAAGCGCAGAGAGAAAGAAAATTCGGGGTTTTTTCAGAGACTCTCTTTTTTGACAAATTGATATAAAGAGAGAAAAACTTTGTATCTGGCGCTTCTTCTCTTCGCTATTATATATCTTCGTGTTTTTCTCTGCGAGTTCTCTTGTTGGCTTGAACGAACGAAGAGAAACCTTCGTGTTATTATTATTTTTTTTTTTAATTCTTTTCTCTTTGATAAGTGTATTTGTTATTTAGTGAATTATGAAAATACCCTCGGTGACGTTGTACACGTAGATGAGTGTGTGCGCGTCACTGGGATGTTATTATTAAGGCCTATGGGAAACTCGTTGACTCTGTTTAATGCTTCAGCTTAAAGGAGTTTATTGTCATCCACTTGAAGAAAGCAGTTTTTTGTGGCCATCATGATGAATCAAATTACACGTGCAGAAAACCAAATATACAGGGCAATGTTTGTGTGTTAGATGTTGCTGTGTTTATTTTGTATGATTATTACCAGCACGTGTATTTAGAGAACATGAGAAAAAAATGTGGGAAATTGATTTTGTGAGATCTTTTTCCTAATTAATTAAATTAAAAAATAACTTCCAAGCATTTCAAGAAATCAAATAAGTGTATGTAAAAAAAAGAGGAAATAAAATAAGAGTGTATTTGATGAGAAGTTTTGTTAATCAATTACTATGCGAGTTTGATTAAATTTGACTTAATGTTTTTTTAACTTATATTTTATTTTAAATTAAAATTTGAAATAGAAGTTTTAAAAATAAAATAGAAACAAAAAGTGGTTTTTGCTTAAATGTGTTTTTGATCATTTAAGTGTCGCAATTGTGTGATTTTAGTGTTTCAAATTCCAATTGCGTCAATTAGATCTTTAGGTATCATAAATGTGTGATTTTAATTCATCATGTTTCAATTGTGTCAATTATGTCTCATAGACATCATAATTGTACGATTTTAGTCCCTCCATTAGTTGGAACATGGTGACATAACATTGATGGATGATGTGTCACTCAATGTAACACTTACATGATGATATCAAAATATGACATCATGCATATATAGTGTGCGATTTTAGTCCTCAAGTTCATAATGACCAACCTTAGTCTCTTAAACACCAATTTTGTGTGTTGACGTTGTAGACAAAAATTAAGAAAAGATTATTAAAGTCGCACAATTTTTTTGGAAGGTCAAACAAGGTAGTATATATATTAATATAAAAAAAAAACAATGGGGATCAACAAATCACAAGAAGTTAAAAAGACCACCCCACCAAAGCACTACATAAGAATCCAAATAAAAATAGTAGCCAAAACATGATGCATATCTGCATAATTATTAACCTCCAATTATCTGTTTTAAAGAATCAAAATAGATAATTTTGACAAATAAAAATGTCAGTGCACCTTCTATATGAAAACATTAAATATACTTCAAAAAAGGTGCATATCCCCAAATCAAATTCCAACCAAACACCACAATCGAGGGACTAAAATTGCATGTGCCAAATTAGGAACTACATTCGCATGACAAATCAACCATCGTGACATCTTGACATTATCATGTAAGTGACATATTAGTTGACACATCGACAATCAATTCTACATCAATAGATTCTAAGTGATGAGTGACGGATGGACTAAAATCTCATAATTGTGATACCCGAGGGACCTATTTGGCCCAATTGAAACCTACGAGACTAAAATCTCACCTATGCAGTACATGCGAAATCCAATTGAAGCAATTAGAACATGAAAGAATTCACATAATTGTGATATTGGAGAGATCAGAAGTACAATTAAGCCAATTTTTTCCATTATTTCTCGATTATTGACTTTTGTTGTTTATTAAAATGAACAAAGTGATGTAAGGACAAATAAAGAATTTGATTTAGCATGACATATATTTATTAGTTGACAATGAAATTTATGTCCAATGTTAGAATCAAATTACTTTAAAAGCCAAGGAGATTAGAGATTAATTTAATCAAAAGAATACATATTTAGGATTAATTTGACAAATGAAATGCACATTTATAAATATTGGTGTAATTTCCATTAGTCGTAGTGCAACACCCCGACAAATAGACACCAAAACGAGAAAGATTCAAAGGTTGTGCAAGTATGAGACTGTATAGTTGAGGATGACGTAAAGAAATTAATTAGTACAATTTATACCAACAAGATACATCTATTTTTGGTAGCCTCTCACTTAAGAATTATATTGTTAAGCATGCTTAGCTTGGAGCAATTATAAGATGTGTGACCGTAAGAGAAGTTTCTCACAAAGCATGTGAGTGAGAACAAAATATGCTGAAAAGTATCATGTTGGTTTTTGGGAACAGTCAACAATCATGAAAGTAAGTCGAACATTAGAAGTGGTAATAGATATGGTTGTTGATGTCTCATAAAAAATCATCTGCGGAGGATTCTAACTGGTGGAGGGTTCTAACCAATGAAAGTTTAGTGAAATATCATTATGTGAAATATAGTAAAGTATGAGTTATCGACACTTAGGGACGTTACAAATGATATTAGAGTATATCTTCCTTCCAATATGGTATGGTTCAAGGATGAACCAAGTGGAAGCTTGTAGGCATGTAATACCCGACCAATACAAACCAAAATGAGAGGAATCCAGATGTTGTGTAGGTGTGAAATTGTACAATTGATGATGACTTAAAGAAATTAGTTTGTACTTACCTCTAACAACGAGATGCATTTACTTTTTTTGGTAGTCTATCACTTAATAACTTAACTGTTAAACGTGTTTGACTTGGAGCAATTAAGGAATTAGTGACCTTCTAGGAATTTTCCTCATAAGCATGTGAGTGAGGATAAAACATCTTTAAAAGTCTCATGTTGGTTTGTAGGGACAACCAACGATCCTGAAAAGCAAGTTGGGCATTATAAGTGGTAAACAAAGTTGGTTGTTGATGTCTTAGAAAAGACTACCTATGGAGGATTCTAATTGATAAAGGGTTTTGACCAATGAAAATTAAGTGAAGTATCGTAGAGTGTAAGTCGTTAAGACATCGACATTTAGGGGCATTACACATAGGAAAATATGACAAATACTATAATTTTTTTTCTTAAACTAATTTGATTATTTACTTTCACCGAACACGTGGATCAACTAACACAAAGTTATTCCAGCTTAACTAGAGATATTGAGTTTGCGTCTTGGATATATTACCTCTAGTGAAGGATACTCATGGTCTATAAAAAAATTATTATTTATTTTCATCCATTCTCATCTATAAAACACCACCCAAAACCTGAACCACAAAACACCATCGAAACCAGAGAACTACACACAAACCTTCAAGAGTCTAAGGTCGTACGGATACCGTAGATATGGCTGTGGGGCCTTGAATCTGGTTGCGGCAACAATGGATCTTGTCATTTGGGTTAACCCACAAAACTCTAGGGCCGCATCACAGATCAATAATGAGTATTAGATTTCGGAGGATGATAATGCTTTGAACTACCACACCCTAACTTGCAAAAAAACCAAAAAACAAGCCAACAACACAACTCTACACATGTTTTGAGGTTGAACACAATTTTAAGAGAGGGAGTGGTTATAATAAAAGTGCCGCTGGCATTGGAGATTTTTGTGGAGGTGTCATCGGCGGTGGTTGGTATCCGTTGTTTCCAATGGTGGGGTGCTATGATTTTTCTCTTAGAGAGAAAGGGGCAAGTTTATGTAAGTTGGGACCAAGTAAAAGAAAGAAAAGAAAAAATAAAAATATGTCACTAAGCAATTTGTGGTGACCAGAAAATGTAATAAAATAAAATAATAATATAATTAGTGCTACAAAGACAATTCATGGTGGATTTGGACTAAAAAGGACCAAAATACGAGATTGAAAAAATGTTTGGGGACGAAAACCAATCTTCAAAAAGCTAAAGGACCAAAATGATAAAATTCAAAAGATTTTGGGACCAAAAACATATGTACCCTAAACAAAATGCATTTTTGTAGGTGAATGGGCTTATAAGTGCAAGTGTTTTTCAAAAGGCTACAACCCGCAATGTATCAGGTCCAAAACTTGGTTGAAGTCCTAGGCCCGTTCGAGGTGATTGTGAGTTTCAAGTTTTTGGTTTTAAAATGTCTTTTCCAAACGGAAATGTGTTAAGCAAAATTGAGACTAAGTTGGTTTTTTTAATACTTATTTTCAAAACAATTTTACCCTTATTTCAAAAATAATAAAAATTGGTTTGTTGACTTTTGTTGTTAGTTTTAGATTCCAATCCCCTTTCTCCCTTCATGACCTCTATCTTGACGGCCTTTCTCTCTTTCTCAGAAAAGTTGACATTGTCGCCACGACCATCGCCACCACATACGGCGACACCTTGATCCTACACGAGCCTCTCGTCTTCGCCTATGACTATGGAGGCGATTCTCACCTCGAGGCCCTTCGGAAGAATGTGTAGAACCCCGACGTCATCATGCTGGCCAAAAAGGCACAATAGTTGGCGCTCACAATCGACAAGTCAAATTTGCTCAATGTGCTTGTCATCGACGGCGATGCCATCGGTTTCGGTGCCGCACTCAACGTCGTGAATCATATGTGGGTTCTCTCTTGTGCCTTCGTCATATCTGTTTTTGGTTCTCTCTTTTGCATCGCCATTGATTTCGAGTTTAACATTTTTTCTAATAAACGTTTCTCCCATAATTTTGAAATTGATTTTTTGAGGATTAAAAAAAATCAAAATTAAAAAGAAAACTACAAATTATAAATTGAAAATTGGCTTAGTTTATACAAATTTTAAAATTTGAAATAAAAAATTCCTCTAACGGGACCTTAGTTATTAGGTAATTGTCACTCTCATGCCATGCAACCTGTTACACTAAATAACAACGTTCTACTAAAAAAATTATAATAATTTAAATCATACGTTTTTATCCCACACAAAAAAATGTTAGGTTTCTATTTTTACTGAGTCACACAAAAAAACTACACTATAGAGAATTATTTTCTATTTGCACGTCTCTATCTAAAAAGCTTAACTACATAATCAACAATAAAAGAGATGCACCTAAGCAATGCATGGTGCAAAAACAAGTAATTTATACACATGGTACGAGTCCAAGGATCAATCAGACATAGATGGAGTGCTAAAAGTCAACAACATAGCCAATACAAATTAATTAAACTACCTTAAGATAAAATATCGATTAGAAAATAATATATTTGCCACGTGCAAGATGACATATTAGCATCACAAAAAATATTGTCTTTTATTAGTATCACAAACAAATAATTAATCTTGCCTATTGTGTTTTTAAAGAGGCTCACAAGCTCCTTCAGATAATCCTCAAACACCTCTCCTTCTTGCTGTTGGTTATTACCATCTAGCAAATTTGTGGCCATACAAATTGCAAAACTAATCTTCTCCTTTTCTTGTGAGCAATGCTTTGAACTGATTTCGTTCTTCATCAAAGCAGTTCTCATCATGTAAACATTTTGATTCAAAAAATGTATTACTATGGCCTTCCATAGGAATTTCATATCTTCAGCCCGGTAATTCTCAGCTAGCTTCTTGAAGCATTCTCATAATTTCTTCGGGGGATAGTCTTTATTTGTCATCAATGGTTATAGTAAGCTCGTTCTTATTGCCAGATATTTTTTCCTCAGCAAAAACAGTAAGTATACCATTTTCATCTACAATAAAACGTACATCAAAAGGATGGCCAGAAGGAGCAAGAGGAAAGCCTTCATCTTAGAAAAAGTAAGACACTTATTTACGGTCTTCATACACTTTCCAGAAGTTATGGGATCACTATATTTCCTACCAATTAACCTCTTGACACTTGCAAGTTATAAGAAATTCATGGGATAATTATAAATAATAAACCTTACCCACAATAGTACTAGGCCTCAAAAAAGTTCTGGGGTGGCTCCCTCGGGCTCACACCTGCTCATCGAGGAGCAACACCCTCGTCTGTGAGCAACTTATCTTCTGAAGGCAAAATATGAGTCATACCCAATAAGAATGTTTATATTATCAAGATTGAATCACATACTATTTGAAGAATTTTGTAGTTTCATTGATCGGGGGTTTCTAAAAGTTAAAGATACAGATCAAGTTATTAAAAGTGTAGGAAGAAATCATATATATATATATATATATATATATATATATATATATATAAGTAAGAATAGTTAAAAGTAAAAAAAAAAGTGTTTTCTAGGTTGGTGACATTTAACAAGATTATAGTTCATACAACCACTGAGTTACTAACGAAGGATAATGGACAGATAATTTGACTAAAAGAATGTAGTGTTAGAGACCTTTTTGCAATTATTTATCTTCCAGTGATGAACTTGAGTCACTTGAGAGCGCCTCAATCAACTTCATAGAGAAATTCGGTTGTTTACTCTGTGTCAAGAAAGTTTGTTTTAACTTGTATATTTATAATTTTCTCATTTTTAAGAAGATTTGAATACACTTTTAATTCTTATGATTTAGTATATTTTTACTTTTCGTTTTTATAAAAAAATTTATATTTTTAGTCTTTACAATTTACAATTTATGTTTGTTTTATTTCTGGTTCTTATAATACTTTAGAAAATATTTTTTTACAATCTAAAATTTTATTTAAAGTATTTTAAGGACTACAAATAAAATAAATATAATTTGTAATGACTAAAAATAAAATAAAATAATTTTTTATTAATATTTAAATCTTTTATAGAACATTGAGAACTTAGAAAAAACATTGGAAAGATATTCGCTTTAGTTTGGGTACATGTATTTTCTTTTCATCATATTTTCTATTTTTTAACTTGTAAGTTTTATAGAAAAAACAATAACTTCTAAGTTAAAAATAACCATCTAAACTTATGAAATGATTTGTGAAATTAATTGAATAGTGAGTGAATTAATCATTAACTATATATAAGAAAATGTTTTGTTGTGTGGAATGATGTGATATGATAATCTTATATTCATTTTCTCCAAAATAATAAATATAATAATAAATGTAATTAATATTATTTCTATTTTTTATTCATCAATAATAATTATCCTTTAAATAGATACCTTATTTATAATATATTTTTTCACCCGAATTACTATAAAAATATTTTTCAACTAAATTTTTACACTAACTATTATATCAATTTAATTTTTATTTTATTTTTTATATAAGTTTTAGTTATTGTATATTTTAGTTCAACAATAATTGTTGGATTCAGGGGGAGCTACTTAAGGAATGCAAAAGAATTGATTCAAACTTTGGTTTTGAGCTTTCAACATGCAATGAATGGCTTGAAGTTTAATTAGTATAATATGTGCAAGAGAAAAACAATTATGGTGATCCATGTGCATTGCATTCATATTAATCTATAATTTAATTAATTGAACTCATAAAAATCACAAGGCTTTAGTAATTTGACTAAGTTTTTTAATTTGATTCAAAGGTTTTTGGAAAAATGCATTTTATACTATTGTAATCGATTACCTTAAAAAAGACTTAATCGATTATTTTGTTCTTAGTTAATTCTGGAAAGCTTTCAAGAACAATGTAATTGATTACCTATCGGAATAATCGATTATTTGATCTTTGTTTTTGTATAATTGCCTTGTTGAACTCTTTAATCGATTATTACTGGGTAGTAATCGATTACATAACTATATATGATTTTAAGGTGTTCTAGGATAATCGATTACCAAGGTATTGTAATCGATTACACATGCTTATTTGAAAAAGCCATCTCTCTGCTTTAATCGATTACCACTTCTAGTAATCGATTACACTATGTGCCTGAATATTATAAGATTATATAAGATAATCAATTACTACATTTCGTAATCGATTACACAGTGTATTTTGGAATGCTACAAGCTCCTTCCTTAATCGATTACCAAAGATAGTAATCGATTACATAGTGCATTTTAATATTTTGCAGCTTTCTGTCTTAATCGATTATAGGACGGAATAATCGATTATTTTGCTCGTTGCTCATGTCCAGAAATTGTATTGAACACTTTAATCGATTACAAGGTTTATTTAATCGATTACATGAGCGTTTTAATCCATTATTAGGCGTGTTTAATCGATTACAGGCAGTTACAAAAAGCTGTTATAAATAGAACTTTGGCTCAGCTGCTTTTCTAACTTTGTGGAACATTACCCATTCGTATTTTCTGAGCTTAAACAGTCTTGTGAGCATTCTTAAGTGTTTTCTAAGGGATTAATTCTTTCTTGCTCCATTGTGCTCCAATCATGAGTGTTTGAGTCATTCTTGGAGCCTGAAACCTTTTCAAAATTAAGGAAAGTTGTGCTTATTGATTTTCATTCATTCAACCTGATCTAGTAACTTCATTTTGCATTGCATCATTGGATCATCAGGTTGTTTCTCTCCTTAATCTAGTTGTAATTTTCGTTTTATATTTTTCTTTGTAATTTGGCTATTGTAATTGAGTTTTTGCTTGAAACTAGAGAAGGGGTTCTCTAGGTGGAAGAACTGAGTACTGTTCTCAGGTTCTTGTCTCTTAGAATCTAATAGGGTTTTAGATTTATGTACTTTATATAGGGTTGATAAAGGGAGACATTGTAATTGATTGTAAGAACAGAAAATTATAATAGTAGAACTCTAACCTAGTGTTGATTGGAAGAAAACTAGATGTAGCTTCTAGTGTTGAAGTGAACCAGTATAAATCTGATTGTGTCTTGCTTCTCTATCCCTTAACTCATTATATTCATTGTGTTCTTGATTAAATTGCTTGATCAACTAAGTTAGTTTTGATTCATTGAATTCCTTGGGGCTAAGCTACTTAATTGAATAAAGTTTCTTGATTTTTTAAAAGTGATAAAGATCTTAGGAACTCTGATTTTGATTAAAGAATTTTCAAAATACCAAGGTTTAACCAATTCACCCCCCTCTTGGTTAAGTGTGATATATTCATATTTTTTTACAATAATATGACAAATTATTATATTTTTATAAATAATAATATAAAATAATTATACAAAATTGTTTAATAACATTTTTTACTATACTAAAATTTAGACCTTACAAATGAAAATTATACAATATTTTATCATTAATGAAAATATATCTCTCTTTGAATATTTGGTTAAATTTTAATTACAAAAATATTTATTATTTATTTTTACAAAGTTTTATTTCTTATGATATTTATTCACAAAAATATTTAATGAACTATTATAATTAATTATACAAATTTATTTAATAACATTTTTTATTATACTAAAATTTAGATCTTGCTAAAGAAAATTATACAATATGATTGATGACAATATATTCCTTCGTGAATATTGATCGAAACTTAATCACAAAATAAATAAATATTTATTTATTTTAATAATGTTTCATTTTATATGACATTTATACATGAAAAATATTTAATAAACACGTTATTTTTAGAATTAATTTAATTTAAAATAGAATTAACCATAATAAAATTAAAAACAAAATTTATGTAGGTAAATGACTTAACATATTTTTTGAAATAATTAAAGTTAAAGGAAAGATATCATGAGGCAAGTATAATTGAAATTAAATCTTGAAAATAATTTACTATAAAATTAGTCAAATTATCAAGTATCAATTCAAATAATTAACATTAATATAATTTATTTTTTCCTTCAATTCCAATCAAAATCAGATAACCTTTTTTAGTAAGATTTTTTTATAGTTAAAATATTTTTAGATGACATTTAAAGCTTTAAAAAGTAAATTAAATTAAAAAATAATTTTATTGTAATTTAACAACTTTATTCAATTTTTGTTATCTCAAATTAAGCATGTAAACTACAGAAAAGAAAAACTAAATTAACTTTTTTTTTAAAAAGAAAGTCAAAAGAAAATATGGAAAATATTATCAAAGTGAAGGAAAATCCTACTTAGGACAACACTTCAATAATAATATTTTTTAACTTGTGTGTATATAAAAATATATTTAAATATTTATTAACATATTTACTAACATATGTTTATTGAAATTAAAATTAAATAATTAATAATATTAAAAATTCAAAATAATATAAAAAATATCCTTCTAAATTATAAAATATGAATTTAATACACTAGAAAAGTAAAAGTTTATAGAATAATCATTTATTACCTAAAATTTGCCCATAGAGTAAAGGAAAAGTTGTTTTTTTAAAATAAATATCCAAATTCGTAACAACCAATGGTGTTAATTGAATAACAATTATTATCTTTAACGTTATTCAGATTAGCATCTTTAGTGCTAGATCTTAAGCAAAGATCTTGAGTTTAAGATCTGATCTTCACAAGATCTCCCAATAAAGGAAGTGGAGAGATCTCCAACATGGAGAATGAGTTCTTGTACAAGATCCCTCAAGATCTGCACATTGTTCAAAAAAGAATAAATTTTCTCTCTCTTTCTCTCTCCCTATGAGATCTACCATTAAAGGAAAAAATTAAAGAGATCTTGAGAAATCTTTAATTCTATGTGGTACTATAGGATCCACTAAAAAGTGGTCTAAGATCCCAATTTAATACCTACCACTAAAGATAGCTATAAATCAATCAAAACTCAATTTGCATAATCATTTATCCAAGTTTTTAACAATTTCATAAACAAAAATTCAAAACTATATGAGCATAGTTTTGGAAACAAAATTCCAAAATTACATGTACAATTTCAAGATTCTATTTCCATAATTGTGTTTGAATCCCAAAACAATTTTTATTTATATTTATGAAATTTGTTTGCGATTCAAACATAATTTTGAAAATAAATGTTTGAAATGGAAATATCATGGTTCTATAAATAAAATGTTGAAACAATGAGATTTGCATTCTAAAATTATGTTTGAATCACCAATCAGTTCCGGCACTAAAGTTCCATAACTTATAAAAACCAGAAAAAGAAAAATAAAAAAAGGCAATTCTAAAAAGAGAATCAAACCACTAGTTTACGTTATGGCTCTGCAATCTCTTAATAGAGTACTACTATTCTCACTTCCACTTTTACTATTTAGCCTACCAACATTGGTGAAAAGGCATTACTACCCCTATCTGTTTACCCCACACCCTTTCCCGTTCCCCTCTCTTTGTTCAACAGTTATCCTCCAAACAACTCCACCGCCACACAACTTTCCCAAAGATCTAAACATCACAGTGCCACGCCACCCACCCCTAGCCCATATCCAAGTCGTGCCAGCCACCCATAACCATCCACTAGACTGTGAGCATTATGCCACCCCACCCAGATCTGACTCTTGTTGCTCTGCCCCACCTCGTCGTCGACATTCGAGCAGCACAACACCATCTAGATCTTAGCAGATTCGAACAACAACATCCCTCCCCTTCCCACCTGTATCGTCGTGCTAATTATGTTTTGTTTTTTCCACACTGTTTAGGTAACAAAAGCTCATTTCTGTTGTGTTTCCGTCCAAAGGGCAATTTTGGAACATTTCTAAAAGGTGGCCATGTGAGTAGTACCATTAGCAAAAGTGATAGTGTCAATAACAGTTATCCTCTTAACTTTTTCACTATTACAATGGACCTCTTTGTATTGATATCACCATGTTGAAGATAAAAATAAATCTTATTAGATATAACTTATGCATTATAATTAGATGCAAAACTTATTAAGTACATTTAATAAAAATATATTTTTCTTTCTAATTAAATCTTATCATGTTACTAAATAAAAAGACATTATTTAGTTTTTTTAATATGTTTTTTTCTTCTTTTGGAAGGCAAAAAGGTTTTATTAGTAGTAGTGGACATCAGAAGTTGTGACACAAAGAAGGCAAACATAACAAAATATGATAAGATAGAAAGAAAAGATAGGCACCACAATCCTTCATCAGTATTCATCCCCTCACTATAGAACTTCTGTAGCCTTACAAATGACAAGCAAAACAAACCTAGACACACCTCTCACAACAATGTTTTAAGACATAGCACGAGTTGAACCTTTGAATCATGAAAGGAGAAATGCGTTCTTGTTATTCTTGCTTTCATCCAGGACCAATATCTAAAGATGATCCTCTCCACCATAACTTGCACACATGGTTGTTCCTCTTTGAAAACTACGTTGTTCCTATGAGTCCATAACAACCAGATTGCAACTAGCTATATAATCATCTATAGTTTCCTCAATTAGCCACCAGATAGTGCCCTTAAATGCTGCTAAAAAAGGTTAGAACACGTTTGAGGCAAAGATTGCTGAAACCCAATCCACACACACACACACACACACACACACACATGCTGCCACACCCTATAAGTGAAACTGCACGAGAATAGAAAGTGGTAGGATGTCTCATTTTCTTGTTGACAAAATAGGCAACTGATGCTTTGAGTTGGTCCCAACATGTTCCTTCCTTTTAGCTCAACTCACGATTGAATTTTATTCCACACTAGTCTCTAGTCGAAAACAACAACCTTTGATGGGAAATTAATACTCCATAAGACTTTAAACAAAGGAGTTTGTTGATGATCTTTATTACGTTGCACCGAGCTATAAGCCTCCTTCATAGTATAAGTCTCTCCTGTGCTAGCCCTCCATATCCAAAGATCCACATAATTTCTTTTGGGGGCCACTCGATTAAACAATTGCAAAAATTCCTCGAAGGTCGATTTCTCCCAATTCATGCAAGCTCTTCTCCATTACAAGTTCCACTCCCACATATCAATAGTCACGAACCCATGTCAACAATACAAGTATTTTGTTAGGAAGAAATGGAAAATATCCTATTAAATTTTGAGCTCAAACTCTCCTCCCCAACCATACATCCTTCCAGAATAAGATTTCCTTTCCATCACCTACCTGGTGACCAATTCTGTCATAAAGCCATCCCCCTACTGACCCCCTTCCAACAACTTGGCTAGATCCTTCCACCACTGCGACCCCATTCTGCACTACCTCTCCAAAAAGACTCATCTAATTTCTCCATACAAAGCCTCAAGAACTCTCACCTTTAAAGAACCTTTCTCCACTAGTAGACTTTATTGCCATTTGCCTATTAAAGCTCTGTTAAAAAGCTCAACGTCCTTAATACCAAGCCCACCCCTACCTTTAGGTAAACACACTGACCCCCAACCAATCCATGATGTTAAGTCTGGCTGCATCCAAGTCACATTGGATTGTACCAAACAATTATATTCCTAAGGTTTAACAAAGTATAAATTTTATGTACTAACCTTTCATGCTTAAGATACATATCATTTTATCTATATGAGATACAAGCGGAAAAGCATTAATTAAAAGGTTTTGGACGATAGAAAAAGTATTAGTCACTGGACGATACTGCTTCTACATCCAGCCCTGAGAAGACAAGTGCTTTCGCACTTGGCTCGCTATGCAAAAGCAATAGAATGGTTACTCGATCCTCAAGAACTGAAAAACAATCACAAGAAAGTAACGTCCATATGTTCAGTGAGAAACTCGTGCTAAAGTGCACAAAATGGAAGATTTTAATTGCCTTGTCTTAATATTCTTAATTCCTTTTGTCTTATGCTGTTAATGTTACTTTTGATTTATATGATGAAAGTCAGCTCTGAGCACTAGGTGACATTGACAGAATGTACTTCTTGAACGCATGTTGCAGAAACCATTTGTGGCTCCCATTCTTTCTCTGCACAGTAGCGGCCCCATGTCAATCACCAAAGCTATTAGACAACAGCTAGCTAAGATCTCTATATAACATGTTCTTTTCTTTAAGTAACTTCTACACTATCTTATCTAAGTTTTTTGAACTGATTTTCTAAGCAAAGTAATTTCGAACCCCGTGGATGAAACCCATCATCCATTGACATTTGTTTGAGAAAAGTTTTTAATAGTTTTAGAAAGACTAAGTTTTATCCTTCACATTATTCAATCCCCTTCTAGTTTGCTTCAGGTGCTTCATATGACACCTTCCTTACCTACTCGGACCCCTCCAAAGAAACTTTCGTTGAATACTTCTGATAAACTTAGCTGCTCCAGAGGGCATTTTAAAAAAAGGCAGGAAGAAAATTGGGATGATAGATAAGCATGAGTTCAAGAGACATACTCTACCTCCCAATGATATATGTTTTTGTTTCCATAGCGATAGCTTTCTCCTAAGCTTCTCAAGAACTGGTCTCAAAGTTCATTACTTTTGCGGGTCATCCCCAATAGGTATTCCTAGAAATACAAATGGTAATACCATAGTTACACAGTTCAAGAATCTAGCATACCATGTTACCAGGCGATCCTCAACCATAATGCTCACCAACCTGCTCTGTGGAAGTTTATCTGCAGCCCTAACACCACTTCATAGCATCGAAGAGCACTTTTTAGAACTAGTACATTCTCAAGTGTCATCTTCAAGAACACAATTGTATCATCCGTAAACTGTTGTAATGCAATATGCAATCGTTCTCGCCTAACAGATGCACCAGATAAAAGTTGTTTCCTAACAGCTTCTCGTATTAATCCCCCAACCCCTCGGCCACCAATAAGAAAAGGAACGATGCAAGGGGTTGCCTTGTCGCAACCCCCTTTCAACCTTAAACTCAAAAGTGGCAGTACCATTGATTAAAATAGATACCGATGACGATTCCAAGCAACCTTTCACTCACAACACCCATTTTCTCCATCATGTAGTAAAGAAATCACCAGCTCACGACGTCATAGGCCTTCTCAAAGTCGGCCTTGAACACTAATTGTACAAAGCCTAAATATTTGAAATTTTGCATAAAGGTTTGATGTTTGATTAATGGTCACAAAATAATGAAGTGAAAATCTAAATCAATCTTGCTTTGTTAACTAATAGCACTCTGGCCTATTCAATTTATGCTTAAATCACAATATTTTTAGGTCATGTTTGGTGCAACTTACTTTCTTTTTATAGTTAGAAGTTATTTTTTTTTTGTCTTAATCCTCTTATTCATTAGGAGAATGGACCTTAACAAATTCAGAGTTTGACTGAGAGGTAAGTAAAACCTAACCAATAATTATTTTCACTAAAGATCGAACTCAGATTTTACCCAAACGATGCAACCTAGTTAAAATTTACTCTAAACTTAAATATTAAAATAAGAGCTTTAAAATAAAGTAAAAATTATTTGAAATCTTAATTTAAAAGTTTATTTTATACTAAAAACATAATTTCATTCTCACATCAATTATTTCAAGATGAAAGGGATAGAAAATATAGGATATTGCAACTTAATTTTAAAAACTATATTAGTTATTTTTTATAAAAATAAGTTGCATATATTTTTTTTATGAAAGTTAAAATCCTTAAAAGAAACAAAAGGATTAAGTCAAACATCACCTTAAATTGAATTCTCACTTTCTCAATTAAGCTCCGGTTCCACATGCATTGTTTGATATAGATTTCATCTCATTTTCTGCTATAAATGTGTTTTTAATTAACATAAAATAACCTTAAAAGCACAGTCAATAAATATGTTTGTTTTTTTGTCCATAAAATAAGTTAGCTAAGAAGTATTTGAAAGGACCCTTCATAAAGCTTGTTTTTGGTAGAGTCAGCTAAAATGTAAGCATGAGTTGAATGAATATTTTCGTTTTATGATTCGAAAATACTGAATTTAATCAATTAATTACAGAAAAGGAAATAATAAAATAAGATTTCCGACCTGCCGGATTCGAACCAGCGACCTAAGGATATCTGAGGTTTAAACCACTACAGTCCTCCGCTCTACCAACTGAGCTAAGATCGGCTTGTAAATTTTATATCATATACAACTATCTATTTAGTATTATTCAGGTTAATTGACAATTTTGCCCATTAGACGTTTTTCTCGAAATAAAATTGAGTACCAAGTTATGATGCAGAAAATCCTCATTTCATTTTATTTGCAACTTCAACCTGTGGAACAAGATAAAATTTCCTTTTCCTCTTTATATATCTATAACAATATATAAAGTTAACTGGTCTATTTGGTGTAAACATTTCAGTAGATCAATATATCCTTCACTCTTACTAAGTAAGTACATTTTAATGCACCATTTTAATATATCATAATTGGAATTTGTCACCACTTTCTTCAAAAGAACACGGGCACACTAACAGTTCACGTTCACGTATTTTTGGAATTGTTCATCTCTTCTTTTATAACTTCCCATTTCTCTTCTCTTGCCCACGTAGATTTAGGTTGGTTTCTTTTTTTTTTTTTTTTTTTTTTTTTTTTTTTTTTTTTTTTTTTTTTTTTTTTTTTTTTTTTTTTTTTTTTTTTTTTTTTTTTTTTTTTTTTTTTTTTTTTTTTTTTTTTTTTTTTTTTTTTTTCTTTTTTCAGAACAACATTTTATTTTTCATTTAACTGTCTCTCTCTTATATATATTTCAAAATTTTCTCTCTCTGTCAATCGATCTGTTTATTGCTATCTACTGCAAAAATCTCTTTAGTTTATCTTCTTCGTGTATTGTACTTTTTTTTTATTTGTGCTTTCTAAATTGACACATAGTGTTGAAAGTTGGAGCTTTTGGAATTTTTCACCCAGTGATGTAACTGTCGGTTTGATTCCATTGAGAGCATTGGTGAATTCTCATCCCTTCTTATGCTCTTAATATATATATATATATATATATATTAATTTTACAAGTGGAATTCAATGCACCATGCAAAAAACCTGTGTTTGCCACGAAGTCCTCTGCGTCTAATGTGAAGGAGCTTCTTCCATCCTATTCTGATAATGTTTGCTTCTTAAAAGGAGAGAATATAGAGGTGAGAATTGAATTAGTAGGCGAAGAGAAATACCTCTTGCATTTTATAGGCTTTTTTTTATGTATCTTCTTCATACGTATTTCTTCTTTTTGGTGTTTTTTTATACACTTTTTACATGTTTCTTATTAATAATTATGTGTTTTTTTTTATTGTTCATATTGCTGTGAATTATCTCTCTGCTGGACATTCTCTTTTTTATCTCCCGCATTCAACTAGTCTTTGTTTGGCTTTTTATAACACATTTATCATTTTTTTAATTGTTGTCCAACAAGATTTTTATTCTATTGTGTTCCACTGTTCCTTCCTGGGATTTTGACATGCACTGTTAATTGCTGATCAATTGCATTGCGCTGTGTAGGTGTTATGAAATCTAGAAGTTGTGAAAACGCTGATAATACTTAATACTACCTTTTGTTTTCATTGTTTTTTGGAAAATAAATGTATAGGGGTTTAATATGTTTTCTGGTGGTTGTAATGGTTCCCATATTTTAATTTTATTTAATTATATTTATTTTAGCTATTTTACTAGAAAAAAAGGGTTATATACTCATGTAAAAAGTTTTATATGATCATTTAATTATAATTCATTTTATATGATAAATTTGTTAATTTTTAAAATAATTTAAATAATAATTTATGATTGAATGAAAATATAAAATTATTTTATATTATAAATACGTAAACATTAAACTAATATTTTATTACGTGAGATTATATATTTTAACTTTATGGTTGATTGTAATAGTAGAACTTATCTGTTTCTCAATCAGTGAAACTATTCCATCACTTACTTTAATTAATTTTCCCTACTCATCCTCTCATGAAATTCCTCATGTTTGTACTTTATATTTTTTTCTTTTCGCGGTCTTTTTAATTTTTTGTTTTGTCATTCTTTTTATTTTGTAAAAATTAAAAGAATTAAAAGGGAAGACTTTTTTCCTATTTTTTTTGTGCTACCCTCTCATTCTCTCGTGAGTTGCATCTATATATCGGCTGACCTTATTTTTATTAATATTTATAAAGTGTGACATTTTAGATACTAAAGTTGTCAAAGCACTTAATGATGATTATATATGTATTCATTTTTAGAGGGTTATGTATATATTCGTTGCAGACTTGAAGGAGAAGATAAAATTGATTTATTTTTTATTTTAACTTTTGTTTTGTAGGTTTAAAAGAATTCACTTTTTGTCAACCCTTGACATACATTATTGTGTTGATCTTTTTTAATTTGTTATGTCATACTCTTTCTCTAAATTTTTCTGAGTAACTATTAACATTTGTTCATTAAAGTTATGTTATACTCTCTCATTTTTCGGAATTTTTTAATTTGTTATGCAATTCTCTCTCTCTTAATTGTTGATCTACACTTACCTCTCTGTTGATTAATATAGGTCTGCAATTTTTTTTTTCTTTCTATATTGATCACTAATTTTAAGATATGAGGCTGCACCCTGGTGCTCATTGTCTACGTACGTATGCACATTATTTGTCCTAACATAACAATTTTAGGTTGTGAGACAATTAACACATGCATTTTGCCTAACATTGTTTACGTTTATATTGAATTTAGGAAGGACTTCAATGCACAAAAGAGAAAAGGAATTAAAAGATCATGAAAAATGTCATCCACCTGTGGGTTCAGATGACCAGATTAACATAAATTACAGAAGCAAAGTGAGATATTGACAATAATTTTAATCCCAAACCTATGAAATTTTTTTTTTCCAACTGCCGCCATTCTTTGTGTTTATCACATCTAGCTACCGTATAGGCTTTAATTACTAAGGAGCATTTCTCATGAAAGTTCTTTCGAAACTAAATAGCATTGACCAACATGCCATTTATGGTTATGTCTCCAAAACAGATCAACAAAATGCCTATGAAACTGTTGCCAAGGAAAGTGTCCAAAAGATATGAGGAAATGTTGAAAATGATAAAGCATATAATAAAGGACATGAGACTGAAGGTAAAGAAAGGTTGGACTCGATGACAAAATCTTATGTTGCTGCTAACAAGCACAATGGAGATTTTGGTATTTGGGATGATGAGGAGACAATGAAAGGTTGAACTCAATAAGGTACAACTTGCAAGTTGGAGACACCCAAGAAAGATTGTAATCTCAACACCTGATGAAGTTGCCTAAAATGAATTTGGTCACCATTTGCTAGGCAATTTCAATAATGGGAATAAATAGTTATCCTTTTTTTCTATCCTTTATTTTAGTTTTCTTTCTGTTGTTCAAAGTTGTTTATTATTATGTTATACTCTTTATCTCTCAATTTTTCCAAGTTGTAATCTCCTTTATTTTTATTTAAACCTTATTCTTATGTTATACTCTTTATCTCAATTTTTTCTATGGAATTATTAATATTTGTTAATCAAGGAAAGAAAGATTAATTTGATTGAGAAGTTTTGTAGGAAAAGAGAGTAAAAGAATAGAAAAAAGGTATCACTTGATCTAATTCACTCGGATACAATATGAGTGCTATAAGAGAACACAAAAGTTAGCGATAGAATTTTTTGTGGGAAAAAGAAGGGTGAATGGGTGAAAGGTTGGTTGTTCATAGTTGCATCTTCTTCATATAATGGAGATGTCTATAGAATAATCCAAAATTAAATTTTAAGAATTATAAAAAATCAAAAATTAAATTGCAGCAATAAATTATCTTTAGAATACTTGTATTATTTGTAAAAATATGATGTTATATCTCAATTTTGTAGTAAACATGTGATCAAATATTTAGAAACCACCCTTTAAATAATAATGTAATTGATAAAATATTTTTTTCTAAAGGATATTTTGTAAATATTTTGTCAAGACTATAATATTAAAATATTCAAATTAAATGTACGTTCATAATTTTATATTTTTTATATTTCTTTATTACTAAAGAAACAATCTTTTATCCATAAATAAATAAGCTAAATACTTT
>PYAF01005925.1:1119513-1161143 GCA_007407185.1 Glycine tomentella
CAACAAGGTGCATCTACTTTTCGGTAGCCCATAACATAAGAACTTCACAGTTAAGCGTGCTTGACTTGGAGTAATTCTGGGATGGGTGACCTCCTGGGAAGTTTCTCAGGAAGTGTGTGAGTGAGGACAAAGCACACTGAAAAGTCTTGTGTTGGTATGTAGGGACAGTCGTTGATCCTGCAAGTGGTCGGGCGTTACACTTATCAAGTGAGAGGTGCTGCTATTACTGGATTCATGTCTAAATCATTTTTGATTTATTGTGATTCATGTCTTTTAATATTGGAATGATTTCATATGCTTAACAAGAAACATGAACGACCATAAGACTAAAAAATAGTTAGAGTGCCAAGTGCAGTTGCATAAGTTTTGAGGGGGTTGTGATGGTCGGAGCTCTAAATGTCATTTTAATACATAGATTTGAGATTGTTACACCTTTTTCTATTTCTGCTAGGAGTAGAGAACTTACACCTAATATGGCATAACAATCCTTTTATGGATTAAATTGGGACACTTGATCTTTAAGATCAAAGGGAAGAAACAAGAAATATAATTTGTAATTGGTTAGCAATACAAAAAATACCTTTAAATTACCTGTTTTCTTTCTAGGGATTTGAGTAGTCTGCAATGAAGACAAAAAAATATTTTGTTACTTCTTTTATTTGATTGAATTCAATCCTTACAAGCCTTATGTATGTATCTAATACATCTATCATTTCTTTTAGTTTATTAAGTTAGAAACTTATTTTCACCATTTTTTTATGCTAGAACTTATTTGTAGTATCCTAGCCATTACACAAGCTATTTTGCATTTGTATTTGTCTTCATATTAGGATTTAGAACATCATCATTCATGATAGGAGTGTTAGATATCAAAACCATTCATTAACCTTTACTGAACAACATAACCCTTTGGAATAGTTGGCTTGGTTGATTACACAGTATTAGGGCCTGTAATGACCAAGTGATCCAATGTTCGATTGAGCTTGTTCATTATTCATGCTTCAAGCTCAAAGGAGTCTAGTGCGAGACTACGAGGGATTGTGTTGAATGTAATAACCATGCATGAGACTTCTAATAATATATTCTTTTGGGATTCTTGGTTCTTCACATGGAGGATGACTTTAATTCCACACACACTCTTGTTTCTTTTCAAGAAATCAGCTAGAGCTTGAAATCTAGTAAAATTGTTGATACTTCAATTGTTTATCATCTTGTATTGGTTCATGAGTTGCTTGCTTGCAGGTACTGAACAAACTTATTGTGAAGATAATGTCTAATTCTTGCAAGATGGATGATATCATTGATGAAGGTGTTTCATGTAAGAATCACAAGATTGATTCTTAAGTAATAAGTAATCATTTTTCTTTTGACCAGTGTCAAAGAAAGATTTTCCATGATTTGGATGTAATGCCATGCTTGATTTATTCTAAGTTTTGATATTCAAATGTAAAATTTAACTTATTTATTTAACTCGTAGAAAGTTAAAATATTAACTACTATCCATGCTTGTGGTAAATTTTTTGGTTTACACTTGCTGAGAAATTTATTATACGTGACAAAAAATACATATCAAATTCTACTAAGCTTTCGTTAAAAAGATTTGTTGTATTGTTATGTTTCAATCTTCTTCTCTTTGGATTCTTATTCATATGGTGCAAAAATCAAGGCTTGTGTTGTGTGCTAGTATTTTGATTGCATTATAGTTGCTATATTCCTTTTCTAGCTACTTCTGTGTTATGTTTTGCTTAGTTTGTGTTCATGGTCTTTTTTAATACTTGCAAATTGTATTGAATCTAATAATACATTCCTTTTGAGATTACACTTTGGCATGTGTGTGTAGTTGCTCTAGATGATTCTAGGGGCATCAAGCCAAACTAACTTCTCTCAGGCTTAGTAATAGGAAATAATACAACATAAAATATGTACTTTTCTTTGTTGAATCACCATAATTATAATTACAAGGTAGAAAACATTATGGATGAATAAATATATTTGTTTTTCCTTTCTTCATTTCTTTATGTGATAATATTGTATCTAATAAACTTCATTTTTGTCAAGACATCCAAATTGAAGTTGCAGGAAGCACTTAAACAAAGTGAAGAAGAAATTCAAATGCAAGTCAGGGAACTCTTTCAGCTGGTTGATGTTGGCTCAAAACTTAAAGAACATGGGGGTCCAAAATTTTAGAGATGAGAAGGGATCTATCTGAAACTGCTGCTGATGTCTCAGATGCATATAAGGGAGCTTGTGAAGATATAGATATGGAGAGAAAAAAATGAGAGAGAGAATTTTTTTTATATATTCTCCTTTAATTTTAGGTTTACATTTCACTATGCTTTAAAGTTATGTAGTTTCACCTGGTGAATTTATTAAATGAGAACCTTACAAATGTAATTTCCATTTTCTAACCTTTCATCTAATAGTGTTTATAGTCTATGTTGTGTCTTTCTCTCTCTTAGTGGATATCTATATGTGTTGCTCTCCTCTATACAGACCTCAAAGCATGGGATTATTGATATAGTTTAGTTTATGTTTTCTTGCTCCTGATAGTAGGCATGCAAACTTAGACTATCAGTAATTAAACCCAAACCATGCTTTGCTAAATTATTTGCAACCTAGTTTTTTCATGGAGTACATGAATTCAAATAATTTTCCCTTGATTAAATAAGTTAAATACTTCCTAAGACGGTTTCAAAAAACCAGTCATAGAATGTATATTCTCTAAGATGATTTTTAAAAAAATTGTCTTAGAATGTAAACATTTTAAGACGGTTTCTGAAAACTTTTTTCAAATCCTCATTTTCTTTTACATTTTTAAAAACAAAAAAGATATTCTAAGACGATTTTTATTAAAATCGATGTAAAATGCAAGATTCAAAGACAGTTCAAAATCATCGTGAAAAATGTCAAATAATCATTTTTTTAGTAGTGAATATCTTTGTTGATGTAAAGAACAAGAATATGAACTTGTTAGCAACATTTTTTGAATTGTTAATTGGTAAACCAGATGCTAGTAGTTTTTTTTTTTTTTTAAATGTATATGCTAATAGTTATTGGTGGGCAATGCCACTGTTGCAGGAGTGATAATGCTATTGTCAATACTTTGAATCATAGGAGAAAATCTTCTTTCCAATACTTCTACTTGAACTCAATTTCCTTTCTTTTGATGGTCATGGAAGATGAATCATATTGTGTTAAGTATAGGTGTGAGTAAGAAGTCTTACATTAAACAAAGATGAGTATGTTGAATAATGACTAACATATAAGTGAGTACGAACCACAATCTTAATGTTTTAAGATTTTTGGTTGAATGTGATGTTAAATTCAAATGTGATTAGCTCATGGCCTTTTAATGGAGTTCTTTATCGTGTTTTATACTTTTTTTTTATCTGGAGCTTTTTAATTTATACTCATGATTTCTTTGTTACATCTTATGTGACCATTTTTTTCCATCTTTGCTCTCTTTTAAAAGTGAGATATGATGGAGTAACTGATAAAAAACAAGGTGGCTAAAATATGATAGGAAACAAATCTTAGTTCATGAAGCCATCTTCAAGAATCATTGAAGGTTGGAATAATTGCGGAAGTCATAGAGGTAGTGAGCTTCATTAATTGATAGAACAATAATACGTACCACTATAGTAAATTGAGAATTGAGATGGAGAAAATGGTGAAGTAAAATGAGAGAATTTCAATACCAAAAATAAAATAAAATGAGAGAATTAGGAAAAGGTCTGGTCATAGAGAAAAGAGGAAAAATACCAAAACTGTTCCATTATTCAAAGATGTGCATATAAAACAATACACAGATATTTATAAAAGCTTAACAAAAAACTAACTTATTGAAAACAATCTAACAAAAGCTATATTAAACTAACAAAATCAACTAATATATTGCTGAGGAAACAGTGATACATATATGTACTAATGTACCTTCTGAGTCAAAGTTAGAAGACTACTGACTATTGTATCATTATGATATTTTATTCGTGCTAATACCATTTTTCTTAAATTATAAGAATCTTAAAGAGGTACATTAATCGGTATGACTGACCTATAAAAATATCGGTACAACGGACAGGCATTTTGAATAATTCTTAAGCCATAATTTATTTCAGAGAGGTACAGTGAATAGGACAATTATTAAACTATATAAGCTTTTAAAAGCTTACTGTATATACTCTAAATATTTACCAAAGATATTTAATAGAGATATTATCCAAGGTACAAACTTTGAGTGCATTGTAAGCTAAGCACTTGTATTTTCTTCAACTGAACCATCGATATTTTGATTGAAAGCTAATTAGTTACTTTAAAAAATTACTTTAATAAGTTTAATAGTTATACATTGATATAAAATAATTTTTAATTGTTAATTAATGAAAAGTTATTGTTAAATATAACTATTAAGGTAGTTATTATAAAAGAATAAATTTATCACATGATTTATGATTAAATGATAATGTTAAATTGTTATAAACTTGGTTTGAGAAAAATTATCTTAAGGCACGATAAAGATCAAATAACACATGATATCAACACAAATACAAATAACAAATGATACAAATTTAACATGATCCAACACCTTTTGTTTATGTCTATAAGAACCTCTCAACATATATTTATTATCTAATACACAATTGTACAAGTTTTTTTTTTTGGACAAACTTCAAAAAAACCCTCCTTATTACAAGTTTTCCAGACAATTTGATAAACCTTTCCATAGGTGGTTATTCTCTCTTTACATAATTCCTTAATATAATAAAGGTTATGATTTCTTGAAAGAATAAGACTTAGTAGACATTAACTATTCCACCACTCCAGTACCTTCTCATTATGGTAGCTAGTGAGGCTCTGAAAGAGTTAAGACGCATTCATCACCTTATGGAATGCATCTCTTGACTTTCTACATACTTATATTAATGTTTAAAAATTTGGATTAATTTTTCTAACAATACTATCAATCTATTTTTGATAAAATAAATACGTAATGATAATATAAAATAATTTTACGTAATTATCTAATCACAAATCATCATATGTTTAACGATTTTTTTAATAATTATCTTAACAATCTCATTGTTAATGATTTTTGATTGAGTGATATAAAAGATCATAACCATTAAACTATTTCTTTTAAAAAAAAAAAGAAGCTATATATTCACTGATAGTTAGTGTAAAATAATTTTACACTATTATCTAATCATAACTCATTATGTATGATAAGTTTATTGACTTTTACAATAATTACCTTAAAAATTATTTAATTGATAGTTTATGATAGTTGACAATAAAATTATTTCAGTGCATAACATTATACTTTTTTCTATAGGAATAATGATAATTTTTGGGTGAGTAAATATTGACATTTAATTTTGGTCCTAATAACTCACCATAAAAAAAAATACTTGGTAAAATAAAAGTAAAAATAAATTTAAGGAAAATAGAACATTATTTCAGTAAATTATCAACTCTGACAGAACTAACAAAATAAAAAAAAAATAATCGTCGACAGCAGGATTCGAACCTGCGCAGGCATAGCCCAACAGATTTCGAGTCTGTCTCCTTAACCACTCGGACATATCGACTTTTGCTTTACATCAGCCACTATACCTATTATTTAATTACTAGAATATCACGACTTACCGGAAAACTGGGTCACTGAACTAGTTGGTGTTTTGTTGGGGTAAGTAAAAGGACTTGAATTGGTCCCATAAGAAGCACATGCCAAGAAAAAGGGATACATAGTAAATTAGGTCAATTACATGACAGTTGACACACGCACACAAAAAAAAAAAAAAAAAAAAAAAAAAAAAAAAAAAAAAAAAAAAAAAAAAAAAAAAAAAAAAAAAAAAAAAAAAAAAAAAAAAAAAAAAAAAAAAAAAGAAAAGAAAAGAAAAAGAGAGAAATGTGGGGGCACCAAGGCCACTAAAATATTGGACCCTTATATGGTGGTGTTGGTGCACATATATATAAAACACTTGCAGCTATGAAGATGGAACAAACAAGAGAAAGGTCAAGCAAGATATAAAAGGTTAAGTTCTGAGTCTTATTTTTCTGTAAAACAAATTCTGACTTGCTGAAGAAAAAAGAAATCAGAATTCTTCATAAATATGTTGTTATTTAAGAGGCTAGTCTAGTAATATTATTTTTGCAGGAATGTCAGAAGGTTCGGTGCTATATATTATAGTATAATAATATGCTATCTCTATAGTCTATAATACACAACAAAATATAATTATTTTCCCTCTCTCTTGCGTTGTGTTGTGGGTTTTCTCTCTGACTCATAACCAGCCCACACATTTTTTATGTCACTCTTCTGTCTTTATATGCCTTGTTGCTTCTCATTCACTTCGAGCTTTGTCTTTGTTGTGTCCCTGTGGAGAACCACAACACTTCTTCGCCAATTGACTAGTACCACCCCATTACAAGGACCAGTGTATTGTCCACTTTTGCTTTGTCTTTTTGTTAGTCTCAGAATATGATGATCTTCTTAGTCCTTCTTCCTTTCCCCTCCCCATTTTGGCTTTCTCATGTCTCTCCCTTCCTTGAATTATCTTTCATGTAAGATTAGTCCCAGAAAGCCAATTGTAAAGACCCTTTATTTGTGTTGTTGTTTTTTAGTTTTTCTTTTTCTTTTAATTATTTGTTTTGAGTTATGGAAGCTTGCTGCTGCAACCTTGAAGTGGATGTAAATGGAGAAGAGACTTTCATGGTGGACAAGGTAACCCTCTCTCTCTCTCTCTCTCTCTCTCTCTCTCTCTCTCTTCTTTATTGCTTGGTTCAAAGTGCCTGTTTTTGATAATCTTGTCATTTGTTTCAAAACTTTGTTTACAAACTTTGTTGGACAATGGTTCACTTTTTTTTCTTTTTCTTTTCTTCTATGTTTTACCTTTATTGTAAATTCTCAATCTTTTCTTTTCCCCCTTTTCTCTTGTGTTTGTTTATAGGATCTAATATCTATTCTACAACATACTATAATCTGTAGATATTATGTTGAACATGGTAGTCACAAGGTTGGTCTTTTCAACATTTTGGTTGATGGTTTCAGTTCATGCTAAATGCTGCTACTCATGAGTATAGAATGAATATGGTTCAATGATTTGTGCTTTGCAATTTTTGATCTTTCTTTCTCTTTTCTGCTTTCTAGCTAGGAGCAGTGGCTACCCTCAGTTACTTTATGATTTGTGTATGTAGCTTTCCGCCCATCATTAATTTGCACCTACATAGCTGTGAGGTGGGGCAACTTCTGTTTGTCCATGATGCAATAATTTCCGTCTCCATTTTCAATAACCACAAGCATGAGTTACCGTTTTTCATCTTTTTTTCTTTTTTTTTTTTTTTTGGATGTTGCATGTCACATTAAATGCTGCTGCTATGGTCTTCTGAGCCTTAAATGTTCCCACCTTCATTTTGTTTGTTTTATTCACATTTTTTTTTTGAGAGGGACCGAGGGTTGCTTTCATGCAATTTATTTCCTTTCTATATCCTTCCTTGCCAGATGATTTATAAATAGTGAACCTTCCTGCTCACACTTACTTACAGTTTATTGTCTATAACGACTCCAATCCATTCTTTGTTTTCAGAGCTTTAATTGGAGTGGAACTATCCCTTCATTCTCTCCATTTTCCATTCTTTTAACTTGTTCCCTTTTTAGTCTATGTGCTCTAGTGATTCCATATTTTTGGTGGGCTATTTTGGTATTTAATTTAGCCTATTGTCATTAATATCTTTTTCTATAAAAATAAAGTTGCCCTTTACTAGTTTACTGCAATTTCTTTCTTATCTAGTTATTCCTAGAGAATTGTACATTATTTCTTCTATCATTAATTAATCATCTAACTTGGTCTTAAATGGATGCTTTTGCAGACTGTTATTACTCAGTATTCAAACAAATTTGCTAGACTGTTTGGAAAGTCTAGTGGTGCCACAGGAAAGCTTAAAGTAATATTCCATGATTTTCCAGGGGGTGCTGAAGGCTTTGAGCTTATGTTAAAATTCTGTTACAACAATGGAACAGCTGATATAAATCCTTCCAATTTGTTTCTGGCGCGTTGTGCTGCTGAGTACATGGAAATGAAGGAACCTGTGGCTGATGTTTCTAACTTATTGGAGCAAACTGAAAAGTCACTCCAAGAGATTAGCTATTGGACTTGGTCAGATCTTTTGATTGGTTTGAAACAGTGCCAGAGTTTACTAGTTCCAGATTCTTCTGTGATGGTAGAGAGATGCTTGGATACTATTGTGGGGAGACTTGTTTTGGCCAGTGAAGCAAGTCCTTGTCCATCAACTAGTTCCACAGACAGTTCTTGGGTTCGGTATTCGTGTGACTCTAAGAGCACTGAGAGTGTAAAAACAAGTTTCTCTCGTTTAACATGGTGGTTTGAAGATCTCCTGTTTTTGAGTCCCTTGTTGGTTGCAATGTTGGTTAAGTCAATGCTTTCGCGAAAGATGGATCATGTTGTGATCAGCAAGTTTCTTCTCTACTATCAGAAGGCCAAATTTTCCACTGCTACTACACATGAGAAGTGCAAGATCATAGAAATGGTCATAGATATGCATTATGATATGGATTTAAGTTGTGTTCCTTGCAAGACATTGTTTGGGATTCTGAGGGTTACTTTGGGTTTGAACATAAGCAAATGTAGCAGAAATAAGTTGGAGACTATGATTGGTTCCCAATTGGATCATGCAACCTTGGACAATTTACTTGTTCCTTCTCCTTATGGAATAAGCTACTTGTATGATGTGAACCTTATTTTTAGATTTTTGAAGGCATTCTTGCGGCAAGGAAATGGTCTAGTCACTCCCATTCGGATGAGGAAAGTTGCTAGCTTAATAGATTTGTATATAGCAGAAATAGCCCCTGATCCTTGTTTGAAAACTTCAAAGTTCTTGGCTCTTGCCTCAGCAATTCCAGATTCTGCAAGAGATTCTTATGATGAGCTCTACCATGCAATGGACATGTATCTTGAGGTATAATAATTTTTTCCAATGTAAATTTTAAATTTGTTAAGATAGAGTTTAATTTCTATGCACCGTTTATACTATTAACTAATAAAAAATCTTAGTTGATATGACTTTTAAAACAAGTATTGTAAAAGTTAACTAACTTATCATACATAACGATTTGTAATTAGATGATAGTGTAAAAATCCTTTACACTGTTAGTGCATACACTATTTACTCTAATAATTCTATCCAATTTAATTTTTAAATTTGGAAATCTGTAACTTCAGTCATATGGTTAACTACTTGATTAAGATATTCTCTATTAATTGGAAATGCTTATATAATATACCATGTGTAGCACTGTGTGAACATTGAATCTGCCTTTAAATTCATGGCCTATAATCTGTGTAAACATAGTATGGTTGAAGTCTTGAACTGACTAGTATTATTGTTTTAGGTACACACTCAATTATCACAGGAAGAAAGACTGAAGATATGCTGTGGTTTAAATTTTGAGAAGCTTTCACCTCAGGCTTGCATACACCTTTCTCAGAACAAAAAATTTCCTTCAAAATCTGCGGTTCAAGCTCTTATCTCTCAACAATCTAAGCTGAAAAATTTACTCCATATCACTCCCAGTACATCTTCATACAATGATTCACCTTGCAGCTCCAGTGGTGCTGGTCAAAAGGGAAAGAAAGACAAAACCAGTGAACAAGTTGTGTTGTATTCTAGCAATTTTGATATTTCTACTGACAATGAGAAACTCAAAGCCCATTTACAAGGAATGCAGTGGAGGGTCATGGAATTAGAGAAATTCTGTAGGAAAATGCAAATCCAAATGGCAAAGATCACAAAATCAAAAGCATCAGGCCATAGTTATGCAAAATCTTTGCCCAAACTATGCTCATGACATTGTTTTATAGATTTTGTTTATTTTCCTTTTGTAATTTTCATATATGTACAGCACAGGAATGAGTTGTGTGCCTGTAGTTTTAAATCTTTTCCGCGAAACCGAGAACAGTGATATTGATTGTACAGTCATGAAATAATGGAAGAGACTTCAAAGAATTTCAGATTAGAGTGTGGACAATAACCTGTATAAGAAACATATCAAGTTCTTCCTAACTACATAATAATATGAAAAAGTGATGAACCATTACTTACATGAACCGTGTACTAACTAAATTTCTCATAATTCAACTTCCAAGTAACATTGATCCTTGAATTGATCACTGTTCATTCAGCTTTGATTCGTTGTAACTTGTAAATCAAAGTTGACCCTTTACCTGCAAATAGAAGCATGGCCAGCAAAATGGTTTCACATCAAGTAAAGTTTGAACTAATAAAATTATGGTTTGTTCGCTTGCCCCTAGATGAAGACAATGTAGTAGTTGACACGCATAAGATACAAAGTAGTTACTGTTATTACCAGCCACCACTATCACTATGCAAGCGTGCCAGATGAATTCAAGAAAAAAATGTCAAAAGCTGATTGGTTAAGTATTGTAATATACTCTGAATGGTATATAGTACTATTTTAGGATGAAGAAAATTTTCGTGTTGACTCAAATTCGAAAACCAATCACGAGGAAAATTAATTGTAAGATGTGCATGGAGGTCCCATTATTATATACGTTGCAAATTAGTAATATTGTAATAATGCAATTGATAATGAAGTAGAAGAGGTGGAGCTGGTACCTTCTTGTTTCTCCATCTCCATTTATACGCTTGTCTCTATTAGGCGTAACAAAAATGACCCACATCAACTAGCCAAAGTACATTTTATCATCCTCACAAACTAAAGCTACTAAACTAGGTATTTTGTGAATTAAGGTACTGTTTGGATAGAAAGTTTTAAAATCTTGAGGAATTTAAAATGTGTAAAGATTTGTTTTCTTCATCGAAGTATCTATTGTTTGGTTAAACTTTACTATCTAAAACAAGAAAACTCACTTTAGAGGACTCAAATCCATAAAAATAATACACATTTGGTTAAACTTTTTTTTTTTTCTAAATGTAATATAAAATAAAAAAGTAATTAATTTTAGGAGTGTTCACATATTGAATTGGTTCAAATTTAAAGTGGAATGATTAATTCAAACTGGTCATATTTAATTGGATTGATTTAGTTTGAGTTTTATTTTATTTTTAGTCAATCCAAACTAAATCAATCAGATTAATATTGGGTTAGTTTGATTAAGATCATCTGATTTTGATAACAAAAAATTATTATATTTAATTTTTCAACTTTTTATTTCTAGTTATTGTCTATTTAATATAAATTTTTATTTTATACTGATGCAAGATAAAGATATTTCTCATTGTTTAACAACTAAATATTTCCTTTATTTAATATTTTTTTATATAGGTATCACTTTATATATATCTCATTACTTTGTTTACTACTGAAAATATGATAAAAAAATATATAATAAATATGACTAAATTAATACACTTGATATTACTAAATAAGATATTAAGAAATTCAAAACGAATGAAGAGAAAAGGAGACAAAAATAAAAGAAAAATTTAGTACTAAAGTCTAAAAATACATTAATTTAAAAGTTAAAAATATATAAATTAAAAAACCGAACCAATTATAATAAGTTTGGTTCGAATTTAAAGTGGAATGATTAATCAAATCAACCTAAACTAATTTTGTACTGGCCACTCCACACTGAGTACTCCTCGGGAGACTATTTGATAGGCATCTTGGTGGATAAATACGAAAAGATGACAAGAAGCATGGACTTGGTGTGAGTGTAGAATATGTGCAATATCCTTTGATAAATCTAGGACTCATGCTTATGATTCAGAAGACTTGAGATTGTAAAATAAGACAACCGAGTCTCTCTTAAACGACAATAAAGGCCAAGCATATGAGGAAGACCTAAATGTCAATCTTAATTATAATCTAAACATTTGCATCATAAAATATCATCCTTACTTTTAAGTATTCAAGTGTCTTTAATTTATAAGTATCTTCTGCTGTTAGAAAAAGAAGGCAGGAGGTGAAGGAAAACAACAACTATTTAGATGCAACACCGACGATCCAAGTAATGTGATTCTTTACAAATACAAATATTTTATCGTCCATTTGGGATTAGACAAAACAAAACTGAAAAGAAGTGCAATGAACAATATAAAATGAATTGAGGTTCATACTTTTACACTTTATTTTAATTTAAAATTTTCATCTTACTTTGCTTACATTTCATTTCACTCTATCAAATACACATTTAATTGGTTTAATTTGAATTGTCGGTCCATTGCGTGAGATCTTGTAATATATATACCACTGATTATTTCTGTCCAGATGCTCGAATCCAAATATATGCACCAGGATTAATAAGTTGTATTAGGCTTGTGTACCGGCAAGTGTATCATACTGTTTGGTCCATTCGGAAAATTGTCTCAACAAATAATTATAATTATAAATAGAGAGTTTCTTCTGTGTCTCCAATAATTTGGAGGGTTTTAATACTGTTAATTTTTTAATCAATTAAATTATGTGTTTTTTTAATTGGTCCTTGATTATTATTTTTAAAATTGTAATTTTTAAACTAAAAAAATATAATTAAAGATAATTTTAAAGTCTGAATACTAAAATTATTTTAGTTACTTTGAATACTTTTTATAAAACCTATGCTTATGCTTAAGAAACTATATAAAAAAAATTGAACACTAAATCCCCTAAGATTTTTTTTATAAAAAGTGTTGGAAAGTCACTAAAAAGATTTGAGGGTTCAGATTTTTAAAATTATCTTTAATCATATTTTCTAATTCAAAAGAATTGCAACTTTAACATTTTAAAAATAATAATCAAAGACTAATTTGAAAAAACAAAGCAACAATTACTGAGAAGATGACATACAAATATATATTAATATATATTAATGTCCTTTCGTCTACCGATCGAATATTCGTACATAAAGGGCATCGCTGTGTCAAAGTCCCAAAGTCAGAACATGTTTTTGTGGGGCTAACTGACTAAGTATAGAAGCAACTGGAATCCCATTTAATTTACTGGACCCAGTGGTGAATATTTTCTATCCATTCCTATAGTTTATTTGCTCAAGATTTTGTTTTGGATATTTAATAGTTAGTGTAGTGTGTAATATATAGTATGAACAAAGAGATTAATTTGTATGGTCTGTACTAAAATTGATTAAATTGTATAGTCATAGCATAAGGTATTTAGATGGTCAAACGAGTTTACATTTTAGTGTCACAAGCCTCAAGTAATTAATTACACCCAGCTTTAATTTTTTGTTTTTGGGTTTTGGGTTCTATTTTATTTACTAAATTTTTTAGTTTTGTGTATTTTCCTTAATTAGAAATCATTAATTGGATGATGGTATATATGTAAAAGACAAAGTATTTGGAACTCACAGAAATAGTGAGTGTAAAGTATAAAATATAGCATGATGAACTAATTTAGGGCATAGATTAATTAGCCCAATGTTGTTTGTGGACCGTGTCCTATGCAAAAAAAAAAAAAAATCTCATTTAAGATTTGGTAAGGGTTGGTTACTTATTGATGAACTAACACGAGATTAATTGTTTTAAGTCATGCAATTACATTGAAATTTAAATAATCTAAACAGTAGAACAATTTAATTATCCCATTCATTAATATCATCAAAACATACCTTAAAGGAGAGACTAGAGCTGATATGCCCCGCATGGGAGATAAAGAAACACAAAAGCAAACAACCCGTCCTTGTATATTAGGGTTACCTTATAGGCCATTCGTGTTGGTGGGTCTCAAATCCCACCGCCATACAGGATATGATGAGCACCACATGCATGCACCCTCTTCTTCTGCTTGCAATAATTTATTTGAAAATTACAAGAAAAAAAAAAATCCAATTTGGTGGTCATCCCCATGATATTGGGTGCATGATGATCAACCTATAAAGGGTGAAATTATTAGAAAAGCTAATATACCATTCTCTGCTTGAGTTTTTGTGCGAGTGGATGCAACAACGTTATCAACCTCCAATCAAATATTCTGTGAGCTAGACACGATAACGATCGAGGAGATATTCAGAAGAACTACTGTGGAGTTTACTTGAACTTAACGAAATATTTTATAAATTTTATAACCTCTTTCTAAACATATTTAATTAAATTTCATGATATTTTTTCTAAAAATAAGTTATTTTTCACATATAATTAATGATATGTTTTCATATAACAATTTTATTCAATAAATACATAATTAAACTATTGGATAAATTGTATTTTGAGTCTCTCAAAATTTGGTCAAAATTTACCTAAAATTCAACTCTATATACCCCACGATTTCACCTATTGAGATTTGAGCAAGTCCCCTGTTTTCAAATATTACTAGATGCCAAATCCTTCATGTCTCTCATAAACAAGGTAATTAACTTTAGAGCTTACATATATAAATAAATAAAATCCTTACGACTGTTAAGACATCTTTGTCACCAATTTTATAATCAAAGGATGTCCTAGTTAGAGTTTCGATCTACTTCACAGGGGCACTGAGGAAGATGCTAACTGTGTCATTTTGTGGTCACCCGGTCCCCTTGGCCTTATATATGTAATATAACGAAGAAGGGTGAGGGTTGCTAGCTTGCGTAACATTAGGGTTTGTTTCCCTATACACTCTTCAGTGTCATTGTCTCAACGCCCTAAAAGTCATATATATGTGCCGTAACGAAGAAGACATGCACTAATTAAGAAAAACCAAGTTGAGAGTTTTAATGTAGTTAGTTAATAACAAAAACCCAATTCATAAATGTGTAACTATGTAGTTTTCATTGATGTTTATTGGACTTTGCATATATATATATATATATATATATATATATATAGGATCAATGATCAAATTATACTGGTATAACTTTGGTAATTATTATACTATTTTATAACTTTTAATTGAATAATATTTTTTTTTAAAATTCATTGTTGGATTGAAACTTCATTTCACATAAATCACACATGCAAAATTTTATATTAATCCAAAATCATTTATCATCTCATTAATATAGATTAAAATCTACAAAATATAATTATTTTAAAATATATTAAAATATGAATAACTTGATTACTTTTTTTTATTATTTAATTTTGACATAAAATATTTTGATAATATATAGATATAATTAAAAGATTAATTTAACTAAAATTATATTTTATATCAAGTTATAAACATGGTGTAATAATTATCAAAAATTATAGAAGTGTTAAAGATATATGATTCATTACAACATATCATTAAGTATATGATATCTTGTGTTATGTTTCTTGTTTACCTTAGACGCTACTCTTCTCCCTCTTTCGAGGTCTATGCAATTTGTACATTGATTTGTTGACCCAAAAGCTACTAGTATTTGATAATACAAAAAAAAAAAAAAAAACTTGGAATTCAGCAAGAAAGGCTTATTTGTGGTTGACTCTTCATAAAGTCTCACGTGAGTCCCGGTACATGGTCTTTAGTCAACAAGCACGCACTCTTATTCCAAAACTCATAAAAATCAAAATTAAAACGCATGGATCACGGACAATCAATGTTGGTTTTAAATTAATTAAATAATTTATAGTATAATTTTATATAAAGTTTGTCTTGCGAAATTTTTGAAATATAATTGTTAAACTTGATTTCAATAACGAAAAAATAGGTCTTAAAAAAATAGAATCTTTCAAGCTTTCAGCTCATTTTTACAACAAAATCAGTGAAGATAGTCAGGCTTATATATAGTGTAATAAAATTCAAAACAAGGAATTTAACTCATTTGGTTAAACAATTGTGAGTTATTGTAAATTTTGTAATACATGTCTTCCTACAAATATAAAAATGTAATAAAACTAGATTAATCTTTGCGTATTTTTGGTACATAAGATTTTTTTGAAGTATCAATCTTATACAAATGGCAACGATAAATAATAAATACTAATTAATATAAAGTTGTCTGCATATTGAACCATATTGAAATTGAGAAGGGAGAAAGATTTTTAAACTGTCCCAGATGTAATCGCAGTTGCTAAAAACACGAATAGAATCACTTGGTACGCTACCCCTTATATCTAATTAATACGATGTTTTCTTAGGGTGATAAAAAACATAAACAAAAATTAATTGAATCACTTTCTTAGGCGTGCAAAATTATTACCATAAAGAACTTATCCACAACATACCGCACAAGCTCCCAGGATACCTGAGAATATCTCAGATTGAACTGAGACAACAGAACTAACAAGCATAAAATTTCACACGGGAATAATGAGAGAGAAAATAGAAGAATAAGTTTTGAAAAATAATTACATGTTTTTTCTAATAAGGGAACATATGTAAACCAGATTATTATAAAGTTAATAAACAATACATTAACAGTGTTTGGTGGGAAGGAAATGGAGGAGAGAAGAGGGGAGATGAGAGGTTTTTTTTTTCTTTATAATTTTTTGTTGTTTGATTCAATTTTTAAGAGACGATGAAAATGAAGAGGAACAAAATTTATTTTTGTCTAATTTTTGTTTTTCTTTAATATTAGAAGATTTGGAAGAGAATTTAAAATATACAAAATATTTTAAATTCCTTTCTCATTTCCTCTAAATCCCCCAATATTAGAGAAAAGTAAAAATTAGATAAGATTAAATTCTACTCTCTTTTTCTTTCACTCTTAAAAATTGAACAAAACAAAAAAAATCTTTTTTTTTCTATTTCTCTTTAAACAAACATGTGTAAGAGTAAATATTTAAATCTCCATTTCCTTCTTTCCAAATCTCCTAATATTGGAGGGGAGGAAATATTCTATTCCATTATATTCCCATCTTAAAAGTTGAACAAAATAACAAAAAAAAGTTCCTGCTTTTTCTTTTAATTTCCTCTATTTTCCTCCAACAAAAAAATATGTAAGAGTAAATAGTGAGAAAGAGATACCCATACACGTCTCTAAAAACAGATAATGCATATTATTCTGTATTTTTTGTATTTTTTTTTTCCTCATAAGCACTCTATATTGTTTCAAAAAATTAGTTTTGTTAAAATATTAGCATTTAAAAAAAAAATTAAAAGTTTTAAATTTTTAACACTTCTGTAAACTAATTTTCGAAACTCAATCCATATATACCTCTTCAACATGTAGAGATGCATCCATCGGTTTTAAGCATCCCAATACGTACTGATGACGAACATGAATTGCTTGGCACCTAAACTCGTCAAGGATTTGTCTTCTTTTGTCCTGCCCCATGACATATGCTTTCGAACGTATGCTTTTGAATGGTTATTGAGTTTGGCTTCTGAAATTATGTTTTGGAAGTGGTAAACTTTTAACACATTTTGAAATGTGTTAAAATTTTAACCTTCCTTTAAACTAATTTCCAAAATGAGATTTTTTTGGAAAAAATTATAAAATAAGACAGAAGGGGTTGCATTAGTAAAAAAGGAAAAGATATAAATAGCAATTGTCAAATTTATTTGATTTAATTAATATTTTTCCGCTAATTCATTTTTTAGGTTTAATTAAGTCCTTTAATTTCTGAAATCAGTTCAATTTAACCATATTATCTAAATTGAACTAAGAATGTTAGAAAAATTTAGTGAGATGACATTAGCATGACAAACGTTTTTACTAAGACCAATATTTCAGTTTAGATAGTAGGACCAAATTAAATTGATTTTAAAAATTAGAAGATCTATTTGAGCCTGAAAAATAAAATAGATCAAATGAAACCTAAAAAATAAATTACATACATACATACATCAACAACACCTTTAACCCAAGTTAATTGGGATTGGTGGTAGATGAATTCAATGATAAATCGGAAATGAGACAAAGAAAGAGAAAGGGAGAGAGAAAGAAAAAAGTGAAAATAAAACATAAGAGAGAGAAAAAAAAAGCTAAACTAAAAGAGGGGTGAAATGAAGAAGAGGGAAAAAAAGAGAAAAAGAACTAAAACAACGGAATGACTGGAACATAGAACTACTAAAGGGTTTAACCCTCCACCAAACTTATAGTTTCTTTTCACTCTGTCCTAAGACATACCGTCTGCCAATCTATATCACACTCCATTAAGTCTTGTTTAACTACCTTTCTCAGGTAAGTTTCGGTCGACCTCTACCTCTCTTTGTATCGATCTCTTGATAACAAACTCTTGTTCTTACGGGAGCATCCTGTAAACTTAAAAAATTAATTTAATCAATTTCTTTTTGTACTCTAGTACAAAAAGAACAACATTTGCTTCATGCACATTAAAATTTGTTCCATGTACCTTTTTAAGCTTTTGGAAAGGCTAATTCTTTTCCAGATGTAATTTTACATTTACATTCCAGATTAGGTACAAGAAGTAATTATGAGGTGCAGGAGGCAACTACCAAAAGAATCCCATGAAGTACTTCTGCTGGTCTGGTCTAACCCACCAAGTTTTCTCCCAATATGGCCTGTTTGAGCTACATATTAATAACCACAAAAGACATATGCTATATACATTCTTATTTTTACTAAGTACACTCTATATACCTTTTATATTTTTTTTTACCATATTTACCCTTTTAAAATCTTATCTTACACCCTCATATTTTTTAGTCTTTAAAACCATATTTTAATCTTATCTTTATTGTTCTTTAAACTTCAATTTTGAATTCTATCTAAAACCTTACTTATTATATTTGTATTGTTCTTTAAACCCTAATTTTGAATCACATATTCACTCCATATTCATTATATAATACTTTATTTTCCATTAATATTACATGTAATATTATATGTTTTCTTCATGTGATACTATGTTTTAAGGTAAGTTCATCATTAATTTCATGTATTATACACCTTAATTAATTGCAAAGCAAAGTTTTTGACGGTGGATTCTCACATTGTTTTGAGCAATTCCAATTTTGCATATGCATTTTCAACCTCTTAATCCTAGGTCTCCAACATGCCTCTCAACTCCAGGTCTACAACATTCAAATAACCATGCACACATTAAAAATTGCAATGACTCATTAAGTGTGTTCGTTTAAGGTTTGTTTTATTACATCACAACTTTATTTTTTTTAATTTTATTTTCTGTATGTGAACATGAAATATCGTAATAGTAAGATGTCTAGAGACGTGAATATATGTAACACCCTGTATGCATCCGGTGTATTAACATATTACTTAATCAGATAAACACATAATTACTTTAATTAAAAAGCCGCGGAAGCGATTTCATTTCTAAACCATATTTCCTGATTCATTATGCATAATACATAAGACCACAAAGCATAACTAGCCCCTTTCGATCCAGATAACAAAAGAAAGGCAGATCACAACAATATCCAACAGATATAACAGGAGGAATAAAATTACATAACTCAACCAGTCATGTACATATATACATCAAGTTCTCAGGACCACACCTGTGGTTATACAAAACAATAAGCACCACGTGCTACAATCTCAAAAGTCTCATCCTCACACGAGGGCATACAAAACACATAATGTCCATGTACATAACAAGTCCATAACAGGTGTGCACACACACTTCTTTCCTCACAGGGGTACAAATACATCAACAAAATAAAACAATTGAGCCTCCAAGCTCTCCAACTGCTGCCAAGCAGCTACACAAGATCGTCTCTACTGAGGCCTCCCGCCCTGAGACCTATCATCTCTTCCAGATGAATCACCTGCAAAACATAATCTCCACACGGGATGAGATACACATCTCAGTAAGCTCAGGGCTCTTGGAGGCTTCTCCTCCTCCCTGGCTGACTTCCATGACACACGTCATCAAAGACATCACAATCAATGGTCTCCTGGCCCTCATAACAATACATAGCCAATCATCTAGCTCTAATGTATATCTGCGGAACTACGCTGCCAAAGATGCATCATCATCAGCATCAAGACTCTCAGTCCTCAGTGTGAGACCAGAACTCACACCCGTGCCATCCCATCGGGAGCTACACCTTACGCATTGATGCACGTATATGGCACCTCCGAGAATAGGCTTCAACCGCGACGGGACCACCTATCTCTTGGTCTTAAGGGATCATCATCCTTTACGTGAGCAAACCAAACTAGGAGGTGCGCTCTTCTTCTAGGGAGGTCCATATCTATCTAACTGACCAGAAGATCTATTCAACAGGTAACCATACATACAAAGCATAGAAGCATGCATACATATCATTATGAGAAAGCAACAACCAATTCAATGCACACATCATGAATGCAACCATCACTCCCTCGGAGTATGGTGGAACACAGCAGTGGGAAACACTCCCAAGAAACCAAGAACTTACCTGACAAAGTCGTGCTCTGCAGTTCAATCCTTGAACGGTGGTCTACGCCACTGACACCCTCGGTGTCACGTCCTATACAAGGCATATAAGCTCAATCAGATACCAATTCAATCATACAAGGCATAAACCTCTGAGTCATCTATCTTAAGGTTATCAGAGCTAATCAATTCACTAGACAACTCATATACCCTCAATGGTCTATCTCGGCCTAACCAAGGCACTAGAGTCTCCACAAGACTCGGTACAAGCCAAAACAAAGAGCTCAAAGCTCTATACAGGCCAATACTCAAGATTATACAACATGGCTTGAACGGTTTCTTCCACACAACATCACTGTTCCTAAAGCCTCTCAAGCACATAAAAGCAAATATCAAGGTTCATGCATGTTATACCATCATCAAATAACCCAACATTCTTCCTACACATGCATTTCTCAGATCCAAGAACCAAAGTCCATGAAACTAACATTTCAAAGCTAATCTTTCATCACAACAACTCCCTAAACATACTTTTCTAAAGGACCCAAGGCTAATTCCAGCTCTAGCTCAAAAGGGTCACTATTCATCCCAAAGACAAATTCACAAATCAAACGGTAAAACTCGAGTTTCTTACCTCTAAGATGACAAGGAAGGCTAATGGACCACCTCCCCAAGCTTGGGTGTCCGAGAATCACCACCTTTCCCCGTCGAGCTCGAGTTTTGTGAAGTTCCCTAGAGAAAGGGATCTCTCCGTTTGAAGGTTTTTAGGGAAAAGTGATGAAGGATTCTAGCTCATAGGGTGATTTCCTACAAGTTTCATGTTGAAAAGATTTGTGAAGCTCACAAGGTTCAACAGTGGCAGAATGTGCAAGGAGGAAGAAGAGAAGGGGTTTTTGAGCCAGAAAACGCGAAAATGACCTTATATAGTGGTCCTGTCAGAGCTCATGCGCTAATGGCGCCACTTTGACGCTACCGGCGCTACATTCCAGAGAAAATTGGCTTCCTGGAGCACTTATGGCGCTACCAGCGCCACTCTGGCGCTACTGGCGCCAGTTCCCAGTGCATCTGGCGCTGATGGCGCCACTCTGGCGCTACTGGCGCCAGATTCCAGTGAGAAATGGCCTTCTGTAGCAATTTCACGCTACCAGCGTCACTACCACACTACCAGCTTGAATCTCACGCTACTAGCTTGAGATTTTTTTTTTTTTTTGGAAAACAAGGGTTATTATAATATACCAATTGATGGGAGGAAAATAAGAGTGTTTGCCAAGAAAAGAGGGTTTATGGAAGAGAAGAAGAGGGTTCCAATAGGTATGTCGATGTAAGGAAAAAGGGTTTAATGGGTAATTAAAAACTAAAGAGAATGAATGGGGAATGTACTTAGAATAACAAGGGTGTAAATAACATATGCCACTATAAATAAACCCATTGAGCCCATTCTCATTGGAATGGGCGGGGTAGTTGTATACATAATGCCATTCTCACTCCTAAAAATGCTATTCTCATGGGTGGTTTTTTTCTTTACCAATTTCCCATAATACCTTTCTCACGAAACAAGATTTTGATGTATATTGTACAATAAAATTGGGTTTCTGTTATATATAGTTGGAGTTAAAAAAATTAAACAACAAAAACACTAAGGGTAATCAAGTAATTTCAAACAGTTTGATAATGAGAATAGCAACTCCCTATAAAATACCACTCCATATTTTGGGCTTAGAGGTGGTAACTAGTGAGGCAATCCATGAATCTATCAAAATCAGAGCAACATGAGTAATTACCGATGGAAAGATCTATCGATAATTTTCCACGGATCATTCCATTGAAAATTATCGATGGATATATCCGTCAAAAATTACCAACGGATATATCCGTCGAAATTTTTTCGAGGGAATAAAGCCGTCACAAATACATATATGTGACATTATCGACGGATATTTCGGTTGGAAAAATCCGCCGGTAAGTTATTTTCTATAATTTTTAATGATTTTTTTTATTTTACGTCGGTTATTTATGAATATACTTTTTCACTTATATTATTTAATGTCAATATTGAAAGTAATACATACATGTAATTAATGAAATATTCAAATTCATAAATCAAAAATAAATGTTAAAACAAATGAACTAAAATTCATAATAAATCTAAAATAAAAAGAACAATGTGTAATATGTCAATAGTAATTTTATGTTGATAACTTAGTAATCAAAATAGTCATTGCCAGAGTGTCTCTACTGCTCATCATGTTGCTATTGTTAGTCATCTACTTGTTGGTCATTCTATTGTTACTGCTGGTCATGTGGTTGGTCATTATGTTGTTGTTGTTGTTGTTATTGCTGGTCGGGCTTCTATTGGTGAGGTTGTTGATGATGTTGAATAATGTTCCACGCTTCAAGAGGTAAAAATTGAAGTACAACTGACTGAAATACATGAATCTCCTCCTTTGATTGACTGAAATACAATTGTTGTTGGTCGAGCCTTTCTTTGATTCTTCATAGTAGGACTCCACTAGAGTACAATTTTGTGTCATTCAATCCTAACATAAATGTGTATTTCACGAAGTTTAAAAAAATAAAAACCTGACATGCCAGAATTTGAAGTCAAAATTTTAAGTACTTATGAGGCATGGCTTTCATGGACCCATAATTGCCATGGATGATTCATTTTGACCAAAAGGCTCTGCCATTATAGTTTCTTAATGGGGGATCAGAAATCTATATATATACTTGTGAGGTATGCTTTAACCTAGAAGATATTCACTTGCAAGTCAGCTTTGTTTTCAATTTTGAGTTTTGACCTTTAAAATGTGTTTAACAACCAGTCATTACCAAAATATTTATTGCAAGTAAAACTTATTTTTTGAATTGTAACACACATGTAAAGTTTGAGCATTCACTTTTATGTTCACGATTTTGTTACACAAATATGACTACATCTGGATTCTGAATTTTTCTTCCATATAAGCATGTCTGAAATAAATTCTTAATCAATGAAATTTTACAAATCCATCACATGTAGTTAGTGCTCTATTTTTAATATTTATATTATGCCAAAGTTTTAATGTTTTCTTGATCAAGAACAAATGACAATGTTGGTCTACCAATTTGGGAAAGACTCATGTTTATTATATCATGATGTATGCTAGTAAATGTTCAATTTATCAATGAAAGTTTTGATTGAAAGAATCTTTCAGATAGCTACAAACAAAATGCTAAAACTAAAAAGCCAGCATTACTAACTTCATTTGGATATGAAGTTTGAACATAAAGGTTGCAAGAAAACAATTGAAATCCTCGAATACCCTGGTTGTATAAATTCTTTATGCATATGTTGACAAATTGGGTAAGGACCCTGCATCATGTGATTAGTAGTATTGCTTTATGTATATCTAAGTATTTGGATAGTGGTTAGCATGTTATTTTCGTATCATATATTAGTAGATACTAATAATTTTTCAGCAATTCAGTACAGTGGCTTGGGTTTCAGTGGTTTTTACCCATGCCATGTCGTTAATTTTATTTCTATTTACGACTATACAGTCCATGTATAGTAGGAAGACTTCAGTCCACTCTAATAAAGTGTAAATTCTCTTTAGATTGTGATATTGCTAAAGTTTGTCATAGATTCTAACTAAAGATTAAGGATGTGCTTAGGATATATATATCTTATGCAAGTGTTATCTGCTTTGTGGTTTAAAAGAGTGAGATATTCTGTGTGATATGCCAATCTACATCTCATATTGCTCTTAAAGTTTGGTTGCCCGATTTAATATCAAATTGCATCATAAAATGTTTCTTTGTTACCAAAAGTCCTAAAATTTTATTGTTCGCCAGAGCCACAGATCGTTTCACTCAGCATTGTAATAAGTTTTAATTTCCTCAAGCTAATTGAGCACAAATAAACATTGATAAGTTTTAATTTCCTCAAGCTAATTAACCAGAAAAGTTTAAATTACAACCTAATTAACCAAAACCCATAACCTAGAACAAAACACATACGAACTCATGTAAACCCAAAACCTTGTGATTGGAAGAGCAAAAACTGGTGGCAAAAAAAAAAAACACTCACCTTAGGGGAATTGGAATAGGAGACGGAACTGGAGGGAAGGGGTCACAATCAGTTACAGGGTCCCTATATCTCATAAGACGAAAGTGGACGCATGTGTGAGAACAATCAAAATTTCAAACCATTGGAAGCCAAGTGCATAGAAAATCAAACAACAATATTAGTAAAAAGGTACATGTATGTGACTTCAATGGAGAACGCGCGAAACTAGCTTCAGAGGACGTCGTGGCCATGAGAAAGGCCTGGCTGCGATGACGCTGGCGTCGCAGACTGCATGAGTGTCTGAGTGATTGAGATGGAGGCTTCAAGTTAGAACGAGAGTAGGGTTGAACTAGGGGAAATGTGAGACACTGAGACAACAACTAGGATTGGGTTTGTATGTTTTGGAAAAAATTAATTTTTGGACAGAATATGTATCCATCCATGGGAATATTCCGTCGGAAAATTTTAAATTTCAGACAGAAAATAATCCATGGGAAAAAATTCGTCGATATTCAAAAATTCTTGACAAAATAAATTTCTTCGGTAAATTCCGTGGGTAACTTACACATTTCTGATGGAATTTATTATGTGGAAAATATTTCGTCAGAAAAATGCGTTTTTTTTTCTTTTTTGTAGTGAGCCCTACAATGTCGCATAAATTTAAAAAGTTTACATAAAAATTTGCTCAAATGCTAAAATTGCTTGAGTGAATGTTTAACTTGAGTCACATTAAATTTTGTAATTGAAAAATGATTCTGTAATTGGTAAGAATGAATTAAGCAACAATTACTTATATAAGGAACTCACTTAAACATCTTAATGTCAAGTTATTTGCTTCAATAGTAAAAACTTGTTAAACAACCTTTCTTAATTTTAAGTCACTCATAAAACACTCCCTTATATATAAAAATCATGACTCCATCATATCATGTTCATATTAACAAATACAACAAACCCTCTAGAATTATAGTTCAAATGCCTTAGTCTCCTAGATGGCAATGGGTTCAATTATCAAGGATCGTATGCGATTCTTGGCTGTGCTATCTGGAGCTCCATGCCCATCTCCGTATTGGTATGTGCACTGAGAAATTCTTCCAAGGTTGATAGCTGTTTCTACAAAAGATTTTGGGAAATGAGACTGTGACACTCTATCTTTGTTCATCTTCTTCCATGTGTCATTAAGCAAACTGTGAATGTGCTTGTAAGCACCCTCTTCACTAGCACCACTTTCACGCATGTAACATAGAATGGAGCTTGCTGCTTCACCTCTCTCTAACTCCGCCTGCAAAATTACAACACAAATTAAGGACAATTAATTAATCAATTATTAGATGCATGCTCTCCTATGTCTTCTAATTACTAATTATTAAGCATGCTTACTTCATGCATGATAATTGATGTTGTAATATTAATTAAAGAATGGCCTGGTGCTTGGTTATTGTTGGCCAAATTAAATTAATTACCTTTGAAGTGCCCAAATCATTGCAAAGTCGAAAAATAGTGGATGATCTCCGCAGCAAGGTATGGTAATTTTCCAACGACTCAAGTGCCTCCTTTGTTATGCTATGATTTAGCAAGAAATAGGCATGGGTCAGTATAACTACCCCGGAGACTGAGACCCATGCATTATTAAGGTAATCGTCAAATTTTGGCACGTAATTGTCCCGGGACCACTTAGCTTCTTTTAGGAATGCTTTCAACATATTAGACCACTATAATTCAATTGAAAAAAAAAAAAAGTAAAGTCAATATGGCGCTCAATGTTTAATTAATGAAATTAATTTCTATATATAATAATGAAGTTCCTGTGTTCGTTCTAATTAAACTAGATGTGGATGCGACGTGGATTTGCACATACTGCTTTGGTGAGGTAGGGAAGAATATAGTGTCCTTGCTCTTTAAGTGCATCATAAGCAAATTCATTGACAGTGTTGTAGAGTGCTAGAAAGCATATCTTCATGTAATCCGGTAGAACTTCAACTGCTTTAACATCCCAACTGAAAAACAAAACTTTTTTTTAATTAGTGCAATTTCAGCACTCTATTATTATATTGTTATTTCAATATATTGTGAACACTATGATGAAGAATATAAGTACAATTTGCAAGGGAATTATAGCACAAACAAATCAAATTACCTTTCTACAGCTGCGGTAAAAAGTTCTAATTCATCCCAGGTGCCATACACATCATAAACGTCATCAATTGTAGTAATTAGGGAAGTCACTTTTGTTAAACCTTTGCGAAGATCACTGAATTGAGGCTCAAAGACCATTCCAACCGTCCAAAAGAAGCATTCCATTAGCCTATCTCGACTGAAACTTAACTTTGAGGCTAGTCCCATCCCTTTCCACCACCTTCATCGCAATGTAACAATTAATAAAATTAAACTCTTGTGAGTTTGTTATGAAATCATTTGTCTTTATTTATTGGAAACTAATATCTCAATTAAAATCCTATTGACTCTCTCTCTCTCTCTCTCTCTCTCTCTCACACGCACATGCACACGCACACGCACAAAATTTCATGTTTGATTCAAGTGAGAAATGGATTAAGAGCAAGGGCAGAATTAGGGGGGACTAAGATGGGCCACCGTCCCCCTAAAATTTAAAAATTTAAAAATAAAAAAATATAAATATTTTTTAAAAAATTAATAAAAAAATAAAAATAAAACGAAAATGAAAGAAAAAAGAAAAAATATTAAAAAAAGGTGAAAGCGGAAAGAAAAAAAATATAAAGAAAACTTAGTAAAAAAAGAAAAAATATTAGAACAATAAGAAGGAAATAAAACATAAAAGAGAGAAAAAATATATAAAAAAAGAGGAAAGAAAATGTAATAAAAATAAAAAGGGAAAGAGAGATAACAAAAAAAGAAGAAAGGAAAGGAAGATGATAAAATAAAAAATAATAATAATAAAAAGGGAAACAATAAAGAGGAAGAGGGAGTAAGAACACTATAAAAGGGAGAGGTCTGAACACATAAACACACAGAGGAGAAAAAGAAGATATAATTTCCAAGAAAACAAAAAGAGTCAAGAAAATTGTGTCATTTGATACTATAATCAGTGAAAGAGAAGAGTTTCAGGTATCCGTTCATTCCTTTCTTTTTTCTTCTTTTCTTCTTTCTTCTCCTATTTCTCGTTGTTGTTGTTGTTAATCTTCTAAAATAAAATAAACTGTTATTTACTCAAGGGCTAATAAGAACTGGAAAGTCCATTATTTACCCTCTTATTGATAGAGTGATTAGACTTATATTCACTCTTTTATTTTCTACAATAATTACTGAAAGATTTTTCTCAACTATGAAGATAATCAAGACTAGATTTCGAAATAGAATCAAAGACCAATTATTTTATGATTATTTGATTACATACATTGAAAAAAAAATTGTTTTGAGTTTTAATACATATTTAATTATAGATGATTTTAACAATATGAAAATACTTAGAGTAAGAGTTAAGTGAAGCGATCTTAATTTCTGTAATAGATTTTTTTAAATTTTTTTGTATATTAGATTTGTATTGTCTTCAGAGTAATTTTATTTATGATATTTTTTTTTATGTTCGCCCCCTTTCAATAAAATTCCTGGTCCGCCACTTATTAAGAGAAAAAGAAACTCCATCAGATTCATATATTTTTCAGCTTTGGAAAAATGTAAATCAAGTGAGGAGAATGATTTTTTTTTTATTCCACTTAAGTTGTCCATCCACTTAAGCTTGTAGCTTAGCAAAACTTGTCCATCCACTATATTATAAAATGAATAATATTTTTCTCACACCTATGATGGGGTGTGTGGTGTGGAATGAATGTGAGGAAGATAAAACTAGAAAGAAGAAAATGCGAGGAAGATAACGATAGAAAGAAGAAAATGTGTTAGAGAAAATAAATATGAAAAAAAGTTGTTATAAAGTTAGTATATACATATTTTCTTTCTTTCTTCTCAATTAATATATGTGGAGATAAAGTTTTATTTTTTATTCTTCTCACTTTTGTTCACACTTTTATGTTAATTAATTGAAAATTTTATTTAATTATTTTCTCACCACTTTTATTTTATCAATATTCAATTCTTTCTTTTTATTGTCCTTTTCCATTTTCTGTCTGAAATAAAACATAGTGAAAGTATGCATTATTTTATAATAGATTAACATGGAGTGTCAATTAATATTGTTAAAAGCAATGGTGCAGACTGACTGAAACATTTTTCATTTTTCAATGGTGCACACATGGTAATATATAGAATTTGAACTTTGGCCTTTCATTATATGTAGACTTAGCTAGAATTTGTACGAGTCGTGTTTTTTTTTTTTTTGCCCTTTATGATAACCAATCACTGTTGACATATATATGTGATTCTACGGTTGTGCACCCGTGCATAGTTTTAGTTCATAGTAAAAGAGTTATTGCTTTCACAAACTCACCTTGATAATTCTTGGAGGTCATTTTGCAGTGTTGATTGCACAATATTGAAATCCAGCTTTGCTGCTTCAAGCAGCACCCGATTTGCATCCTTTCTTTTAGCATAAGATTCAATATACCACCTTGCTTCAAGCCTTTGGATTCTGTGATGCAGTGGAAGCTCCAATGCATGATTCACGTGTTCTAAGAGCACACTGTTGCTTCTACCTTCTTTGAGGGCACCCCTTAGATGGAACCTAGTGAATGCCTTGGCCTCATCCAGAATCTGTTCTCCTTCATAACTTAGAAACGATGCCTCGTATAGACTCAACATTCCTTTCACATCACTGCCAAGGCTTGCCTTCAAATTACCATTGCAGTCCTTAAACCTCTCAAATATATCTGCATGATTAAAGCATGAAATTGAAGTCAATTTTAGTTACTCCTAGCTTGCGGCTAGAATTAGAAAGCACATGCGTGACACGCGTACATGGATAAGACACCATGCAGAAACGCATGAAAATTGTAAAAGTCACAAGACATGGTGGTTTTTAGGAGTAAGTTTTTAAATAAGAATGTCTGCAGAATTTATTCTCATCCTAATTAAATCACGTCTTAAATTAGTCTTTTATATATATATATATATATATATATATAATTTTTTTATTCTTTTTAAATATATCTTAATTTGATTTAACAACTATCTTAATTTATTCTCAACTCACCTCAAACCTCTCTTTTAACTTGATTTAATCACTTGTCTATTTTAATCTATCATTTTCAGCTTTATTTCGAAAATGAATTTCAGTAAAAAAAAAAATATCTATAATTAAAAATAACCTTATAACAGAATATAAAGTATTTATCGCCAAATTAAAATATAATTTACATGTTTAAAAATATTTATTTGTTATGAATTTTAATTATAATATAATTTATATATTCAAAATATTTATATATTATAAATTTAGTTACATATAAATAAATATTTATCATATTAATTTCGCATACTAAAATACAAATTAGATTAAACAAGAGAATTAACATTTTGAAAGCAAACTTTGAATACATAGTTATAAAAAACATTTTTAATTATTGTATTATTCTTATTTGTAATGATATACAAATAAAAAATACAAAAAATTATAAAATAAGAATAAGGATATATGAAATGAGTGTGAGTGCATGCCAAACGTGAATAAATCGTGTATTCAACTACTGATAACGTACATCACTATTATTTTAAGTGAAATAATAATAACTATATAGTTTTATTTTAATAAGTGAAATACTAATAACTATATATTTTCATTTTAATCCATTGATATTATAAAGATTTTTACACCATCAACTAATTAATAATCATTTCAAGTATAATATTTAAAATAAATATTATAAAATTCAACAAATTTATCATATATATGTATACACATGTGATAATATATATATATATATATAATTAAATTTATAATAGTAATAAGGAATTGTAAATATAAATTTTTTATAAAAAAAATATATTGTTACCACACTCGTCATTTTTAATAAAATTTATTTATTTATTTATTTATTAACCATAATTGTTAGTGAGCCTATTATTTTAAATGTCGATGCTTGGCTGACACCTGACAGTAACTCGTCAGTCGTCAAGTTAATATACTAGTTGGTCCCTAACTCTTCACATTGTGGTGGAGAGTGCACAATTTGTTTATAATGTTAAAGGTGTACCTACCATTCATTACCTGTGTTTTTGTATAGGTACGTGTAAGTGTCATATGTTTGTTTTTTGGAGCAGTGCTGCAGCTTTATAATTCTTGTAGGTCAGCCCTTGTTTCCAAACTATATAATATACGGCACTTCTTGTGCTTTGTTTGGTATTCAATTAATAATTAATAATACTTATTTTGTTAGAAAAAAATATTTATAATGTTCGTATTTACCTGTTCTGATATCATAGCCATATTCTCTGAGGAGCCTGAAGCTTAAAGCAGTTTCATGCAGGCTTCGGTGATGAGTGATTGTACCAATAGATCTTTCAGAAAAGAGGCACCTATGAAGGGCTTCTCCTATCTCCTTGTCAAAACGGTAGCCAATTCCCAAGCGTTTCACATCGTCTATGAGTTCAAGTTTGACCCATATATCTGTATTTTCATCCTTAATCATTCTCCTCACTTCTTCTAACAGCTTCTTGGCCTTGTCCTCATATCTTATATCCTATATATATACATATATATAGTACACAAAGAGCAAGTCATGTACGTGTTAGTAGGGATTAACGGTTGAGTCTGGCAAACTCTCACACAACGTGATAAACCAAAGTTTAAATCTATAGTGATGTCCGCCTATAGTAATCGTGTCTTAAACAAAATTATTTTCAGGACACGTGAGGAAAAAAAAAAAAACTAATTGAAACACTATATATAAGATTGTTTAATTACCGCATAGTCACGCTTCAAGGATTGCAGAAAATCGTAATTCCAGAGAGTTGGCTGGTAATTGGCTGATTTTCTTTCGGAAACGTTAACGGTTGTGGTGTTAGGGCAAATAATTCTACGCAGGAGAAGATTATTAGGCCCTTCTGGTTTCTCATGAGGTTTTCCAAAACTAACATTTGAAATAAAAGAGGAATTAAGCAACGTGGAATTGACAAGGGTCATTTTATCGATCCTAGGTTGGCTTATGCTTATGTGCAACTTATTGTATTTGATGTTCGGGTTGGGAACGCTTATACATAGCCACAGCATGCAGGTCTATAGCTATGAATTAATTTTGTTCACGTTTTGTGTGTGGCCTATTTTAATACAGCATGTGAAATGAAGGACTAAGCTAATTGATAAACATTGGACGGACATGATCTCAGCACAAGTTAATCTTAATAAAAATATTAAAAATATATATTCCAAATGACTTTTTAGAACGTCCAATCATATCATTTTAGTTATCTAATCAAATATTTTAGAAGTAGGTTTATGATGTTCGATAGATATTAAAGAGTTTGATCTTTGAAAAACTCTTGAATAGGCGCGAATTCAACATATCATTTTTAGGTACAATTAATAAAAAAATTACAAAAAAATGAATTGAAGCAAAGTAAATATAAAAAAAATCAGGCTGTAAATTAGGGAAGTGTATTTTATTAAGATTTTAAAAACTTAAAAAGTATTGTGATATTCAATTTAGGACTTTTAAATAATATAAATAAGTCTTCTTAAAAAAACAACAATACTAATGTTAAGGAGGTCAATAAAATTTGGTAGTATTTTATTAATTTTTTTATAACTTAAAAAAAATAGTATTCAAAAATATATAAATTTTAATAGATTATGTTTTTAGAATAAGTTTTGATAGATTTTATATGTGTGGGAGAGAGAGGAAAACTTAATCCATACACTATGACAAACAAGTATGGCAGAAGAGATCGTCCTAGCTGGCACATACCCCTTTTAGGCACAAAGCTGTCTAAAAGTACTATAAGATAATTCTTAATTAATGTAATAAAAATGTATTATAGGTAAAATTATTTTTTTCTATATAAACCACACATATATTCTTTATTATAAACAATAATGTTTGAGATGGTAAGACCGAGCGATAAATCTCTCTCTCTCTAAGTATTTAATGTATCTATATATCCAAAACTAAAATTCAAAACCACTAATTAAGCTAAATTCATGATTAATACAATAAAAATAAATTAATAAAAATTGTGAGTACGTTTTAATAATTATTAATAGAATGTATTATGATTTTTTCAAAAAAATTAAAAAAATCAATTAAAAGAAAAACAAAATAAAACAAACGTATAAATAGTGGAATTTGAAGCTATTGATGATGATTAAAAATTAACAGTAATTAAATTATTCATAATTTTATAATTTCCTCAGTATCACATGTTTCATTATATCAAGAGTGCTATTTATTACAAAAATATTTAGTACGGATTTATACAAAAAGAGATTTTAACAAATAAAAGAATTACATTAATTAATCAAAATAGGGGTGGGTAAGAGAGAGAAAACTAAAGCACCCATCAGAGTGAGGTTTTTATGTATTGTTAATGTAAAAGTTATTATATTTTCAATTAATCATAATTATTTTTATATATTTTTAAATTTTAAGATAATTAATATAAAACTCAACAAAATTATCATATATAAATTTAATTGCACGAAAACATAAAAAATATTTTTTCTATTATAAGATCAATCAATAATTGTTAGTGATTAACTATAATTAAGTATACATTATTTTCCAAATTATTATATCTCTTCATTTTTAGGAGATAAATCAGCTAATTAAAAGGATAAGTAATATACCACCACTTTTTTTTTTTTTTTCCTTTCCAGATCATGTTAAACTATACTCATAGAGATTTAATGACTTTGAAAAGATTCATGAGGTAGCCTGAGCAAATGAGCAACAACCTAATCTAACTCTAAGATAGCATTTTAAGTCCAGAAACAAACAAAATAAACGTACGTAATAAAATAAGATTGGGTAAGACTTAAAGAGTAAGATGGTTTTTAACTAGTAATAATTAAATTAAATTAATAAAAATAATTCCGGACAATTTTTTCCGCGTTACGCTTTTACAAACACTTTTTACTAATCATTCTTATCTCTCTCTTAGACTATAAAAATTATTATACATATTTTATATACGAGTATCATTATCCTATAACTTTTATTATCAACAAAAATATCAAACGCTTGGTGGTATTCGGTCAAAATTGGACTACGTAAATTGTAATGTGGGATTAAGGCAGTGTTCTTAATTAATTCATAAAGTTGTATGCACTATCAGCACACCAGAGGTATACACGTATGATCAAAATCTTTGAGCGACCACGTGAATGGTTAATTAAATTAATAATGAATTATAGATAGGGATGGCATGGTGGCTGGGATAGTAGTTCCTTCTACCTCCCCGTAGTTAAACGGATAGTCAAGAATTTGTAGATATTTTTTAAAATATTAAATTTGGCCCTGTCGTCTGGCCTCCATGCCCATCTCCATACTGGTATGTGCACTGAGAAGTTCTTGCAAAGTTGATGGCCATTTCAACGAAAGGTTTTGAGAAAGGAGAATGTGTTATTCGATCTTTATTCAGCTTCTTCCACGTTTCACTACGCAAATTATGGATGCGTTTGTAAGCACCATCTTTACTAGCACCATTTTCTCGCAAGTAACACATAATCGAGCTTGTTGCTTCCCCTCTTTGTAACTTCGCCTGCAAATTACAACAAAAGGCCAATTTAATTAGCTCTATTTTCTCAACTTGTGCTTCTAATTTCTAATTACTAATTAGGTATGCATATCATGCATGATAATAGTATAATAGTAGTATAATGTTGTAATAAAAAATGGGAAGGTGCATTAATTGTTTTGCTTAGCTAAATTAAATTACATTTTTTAATTAAATACCTTTAAAGTACCAAATCATTGCAAAGTCGAAAAATAATGGATGGCCTACGCAAAAGATCATAATAATTGTCCAAGGAATCAAGTGCATCCTTATTGATGTTGTGATTCAACAAGAAATAGGCATGGGTCAGTATTACTACTCCAGACACAGACACCCAAGCATTGTTGAAATAGTCTTCAAATGTTGGCAAATATTTGTCCCGGCACCATTTGGCTTCTTGCAAGAATGCTTTCACCGACCACTGCAGTTGAATTAGAAAACATCAAAAGAAAAAAGAATTATATACCCTGTTCAAATGCACCTTCCGATCTTTCCTATAATCTTTTTATACCCCATTTAAATTATTTACCACATTATTTTTATAAGACCCCATTTACTGGAGAGGAGTTTCTCCCGTTTGTCATAAACCTTTTTATAAGACCCGTTTAAATTGTCTACCACATTATTATTTTTTTATAAAAATAATCTTAACTATTAACAATTCGTTTTAAATAATAATGTAAGAAAAACTAAATAATCTAATCATGCTTATACACAATCAACATAAACAATTAGATTATGTGCGGAAAAAATTAAGATCATAAATATCTCCTGCCATTACTATTCTTGTTTGTTCTGAAGATGATTTGCAGGTATCCGTTAGTCAAATAATATGTAAACAGTTTATATGTATCCAAACTAATCTAACTTTTGGCTTAAGAATCTTCTATGCTTTCACTATCACTCACAGATGGTGTATTGAGAATTTCAGATAGTAACACAGGGACCTTGTCCATGGTGCACATCTCCTTTTATAATCTCTTCATTGTTTTTTATATGCATAAAATGTGGACTTAGTTGCTAAAAAGATAAGGGATAAGATTAACGGATAAGATTAACAACAATTTAATCTTAAGTAGATAAGGTGAGTAAACCACCTTATATGATTTTGATTTAGTCAATCAAAATAAATGGAGAAATAAATAATAAATGTAATAAATTAAGTTTTTGGAGTCTCTATCTCTCGAAGATAGGAAAAGATTACTGAAGAGAATATTAAAAATTTTAATACTACCAATTAAATTTCTTAATTATTATAAAGTGGTAAAAAGGGTCGTGCATGAAAAAATACAGGGAGAAATGAATTATTGTGGAAAAGTTTTTGGGTGAATCAAGATATCTTTTGTGGAAAGTCAATAACTAATATGTCAAGTTACTCAAATTTATTCAAGGGGTTAATCTTTTTTAATATATTTTTTTTTTCATACTGTGACAAAGTTTAGATATACTTTCAACTTATATGAATTTTTTAATCGAGATAAGTTTTTTAATTTTAACTTAAAAAAGAACAATTAAAATTATAAGTATTTATGAAAAAATTAGAAAGGAAATATTTTTTAAAAAATTGAAATTTATAAATTAATTACTTGAAAAAAAATCAATCTACACTTAACCTCATCAATTGATTTTATTCTTTTTCTTTTACAATAATTACTTTTTAGGGTAAAGTTTTTTTTTTTTTAATAATGCTATTCAATTGCATAATGTTGTGTTTATAAGTTTCTTGACTTTTTTTTTTATAGTAACTACTAACTACTTAAATGACGTTGAAGATCATTTCTATTTAGTGGAAGTATAAAAATACAACTAAAGATTAAGTTCTTAATATTAGTTATTCAAACTACCTCTAAATATTATGTTGTATATATACAGCGGCGAAACTACCATATGGATAAGGGGGGAAGCCATGGTCCCCAGTTTATATATATATATATATAAGTCCTTCATATAAAAAATAAACATAAAAATGTTATCAAATTTTATGTGAAGATGAAATACTTTAAAATTTTGACTCAGTTTTACAATCTCATTTAATAAATATCCTACTATATATATGTTATTTTTAGACAAAAATTTACAAAATAATAATAATATCAATAAATCTATGTAAAGAGAATTGGGGGTGTTCAAACCATAAGAGCAATCTATAAATAAGAATTTAAAGTAGTAATTTTATGGGTCAAATATTTTTATCTTATGAGGTAGTATCTTGTTACCAAATTTTATATTGAAGTGTAATTGGTAGACATTTTTTAGTTGTGTTGATATCAGTCCGACCAAACTTAATCTTTTACATTACCTACTCCAGTATGTAAAACTACTGTGCTTAGACATTTATCAACTTTTGAAGTTTAATTTATTTTTTCTTAACCAACTCTATATATAAAATTGTTATAGCTAGTGTCATAGTATATAGATTATCAAACTTATGACTTCATAAATAATTATTGTCCAAAATATAAAATTTAAAGACAATAAAACAGAAAAAAGTCTTCGATTTAAATAGTATTAAATAGAAGACTTATAGGTTGATTAAAGTAAATGAGGTACACATACCACCTTGGTAAGATGGGGAAGGATATTTTGTCCTTTAATTTGATTTTAATGGCATCATTAGCGAATTTGTTGACAGTGTTGTAGAGAGCAAGGAAACATATCTTCATATACTCGATCTGGCAGAATTTGAACAGCTTTAATATCCCAACTGAAAATTAAGAGAATGACACCTCTATTTATTTAAAGCACTAACGAATAATTAATTCGCCACCACTACAGCTTAAAAGCAAATTAACTAATTAATTAATTACCTTTCAACGGCTTTTGTGAAAAGTTCTAGCTCATCCAACCTAGGAGCCATAAACATCATAAACGTCGTCAATTGTAGTTATTAGAGAAGTGACTTTGGTTAAACCTTTGCGAAGATCACTGAACTGAGGCTCGAAGGCAATTCCCATGCTCCAAAAGAAACACTCCATTAGCCTATCCCGGCTAAAGCTTAACTTTGGAGCTAGTCCCATCTGATTCCACCACCTTCATTCGGGATTAATTGATTAAACCAAAAAATTAGTACATCGTTATTTTTTTTTTCCTTTTCCTTAGAAATTAGGGGTGTAAGTAACACAGATTGAGTTGAGTTTTATTTATTTTTTAATTCAATCCAATTAAACTTAATTAGGTTAGATTGGATTGAATTTATCTTTTTTATTTTGTCAATTTGATCCAATTTTAATTGAATTAGATTAGGTTAGTTATCGGGTTGAACTATATTACCCCTTTAAGTCTCGAAAAAAAATTAAAAAAGTTCTCAAATTCAAAAATAATAAGAATATTTTTAAAAATAGATATTCATAAATATTGTATTATTCATATCATGATAAAAAGAAAAAAAAACAATAGATATATACCAACATTAACATTCATTAAAAAATATGTTACCTTAAAATAAACACAAAGATATAAACACTCCAAAATAATGTATTAAGTTGATAATGATATGTGCTTAATTTAGGAATTTTATATTAATAATTTAATTGTATGTATGTTGAATTGAGTTAACTAGATTAATCCAAAACTCTAAAGAAATCACCCAATCCAATTTTAATTGGATTTAAACTAAAATCAATTCAATCTAATAACTCAATTCAAATAACAAAAATCTAATTGAATTAGTCATATTCACATATTAGATGCGATCCACTTATATCCCCCGTAAAAATCATAAATAGGTATAAAAAATTTCTAAAAACTCAATCACACATTCTATACATTCAATGAAACTTGATCCCTTCGATTCGTATTAATTAAAATTTAACGTGACTTCCAATACCTATAGGTATAAGAGGAAAAAGTTACCTAAGAAATCGTGTTCCTTTTATTTATATGTTGGTATCAGCCCTATTAAAAACATGACCCACCACTCAGCTGCATATTTATTATTTTTAATAATATTTTTTTCAGAATATAAATATATAAGTTAATAGTAAACCTTAATATTAAAACTAAAATGTCAATCAATAAAATACACGCAATCGTATGTGACAGAGCAAACACGTGTGCTAAGTTTTCGTAAAATAATACTGTTAAATAACATGCATATACAATAGTTTTTAGAGTTGCCACACCTTTTCCCTTAAAATATTTTTATATACTACTTTAAATGATTTTACGTACATTTCCAGCATAAACTTACCTTCACATTTGTTGGAGGTCCTTTTGCAGTGTTGACTGCACAAATGTTGAAATCGAGTTTTGCTGCTTCAAGCAGCACCCAATTTGCATCCTTTCTTTTAGCATAAGATTCAATTAACCACCTGGCTTCAAGCCTTTGGATTCTGTGATGCAGTGGAAGCTCCAATGCATGATTCACTTGTTCTAAGAGCATACTATTGCTTCTACCTTCTTTGAGTGCACCCCTTAGATGGAAGCTATTAAAGGCAGTCCAAAAAAATAATTAAGGAAAGCACTATTAACAGACCCAAGAAAAATTATTTATGTCTGCATATTTAGTGGTGAGGGTTCGGAGACAACGCCCCCGAATATCTTTTTTGTAAATAAAATTTAAAGGAGCAAACAATTATAAATCATAATCTAAAAGAACAAATAAATAGTTAGACCAAATTATTATTTTGGATTGAATAGAACAATAAAAGAAGTTTATTGTAACTTATGATGAGATTTCAAAAGACTATGATGACAACATGAGAGTTAGTTTAGATATAAGTATTGAGTTTGAGATCTTTGAATATGAACTGTTACAATATAAACTAAAATATTTTTACAAAATGCATATGGTTAAATTGTACTTCTTATTTCAATGAAGAACAAGAACTTTAATCACCTTATAAACATATGTTAATGCATAAATTACAAATGAAAATAATTAACCAACACTACAAATTATATAACAAATACTAAAAATAATTAATAAACAATACAAATAAGTACTAAGAATATATTAATATTTTAATAATAAAATTTAGAAAAGACATTAATTCTCAACTTACAAACTAGATCCGTCCATGACTGAAGGTCTTGGTCTTATCCAGAATCAGTTCTTCTTCATAACTGAGAAACGATGCCTCGTACAGACTCAACATTCCCTTCATATCTCGGCTAAGGCTTGCCTTGAAATTACCGTTGGTATCCTCAAACCTATCAAATACATCTGCATGATACACATGAATTAATATTCTTCATAAATCTATTTTGCATTCTGCTGACAGTGACGACATAAAGGCTAATTAGACGGTCTCATGTGAACCGTTAACCTATGTAATTTTTGACTTTCTTTAATTTATGTGACATATAATTGAATCTATTACTTATTTCTTTAAAACTAAAAAACTTGATTTTTTAAGTGTCATGATCATGGTCTCACGGTGAACCCAGATCTTATGATAATGAAAAATGTTAAGAATACATTATCTAATATATTCTTTTGTATATATTCTCTTTTATTGGTCAATGGTTAAATTTGATTGGAAATCACAAAAACTTATTAGACACATGTCTTATTCAATGATTGTGTTTTTTGATTTTATAATTTTTAATCAACAATTTTCTATAATAACTCATAGGGTACTTAATTTAATACATTCTAGAAGTAATCAGGATTGGAAGGGAGATCTATTAAAAGTGATTAGATTTTCAACAAAAATTAGTTGTTATTGAGATTGATAAATATAATTACTCTCCACTAATGTGGTGATGGAAAAAAACAACAACATATATTCGATGTGTATAATGTCTATATCTTGAACATGTATACCTGCTGAAACATCACCGCCACTCATGCAGGCTTGTGTGAATATTTGTGCCATTACATCTTTATAAAGAGAGAAACCTATGAAGGGCTTCACTTATCTCCTTGTCAAAGTGATAGCTGAGGCCCAGGCGTTTAACATTGTCAATCAGATCTAGTGTGACCCATATTTCTGAATTTTCATCCTTTTATCATTCTGTGAAGGTAGAAGGGATAGGAAGAAGTCACAGATTTGAATTCCTCAAACTAATAAAAAATTAACAATATTAACCATTAACATTTGCTTATATATAAAAAAAAAATACAATATTGGGAAGTGATTGCAAGAAAACATTCTATTAATCAATTAATAACCGCATAGTCATTCTTCAATGACAGCAAAAAATCATAATTCCAGAGGTTAGGCTGGTAATCGGCTGATTTTCTTTCACGAACGTTTGTGCTTGTTGCCAAGCAGTAAAACTGGCTGGTGGAACCAATTCTTCGCACGAGAATTGAAGATTATGCCCTCGTTGTTTTTTATGTTTGCCGAAACTAACAAGTGGTGGGGTGAAGGAAAATTTTAGCAACATGGAACTGCCTAGGGCCATTATATATATATATATATATATATATATATATATATATTGCAAATGCTCCTGAATTATATGCTTGTAATGGTGGGGTGATCACAGTTATTTATAGATGCCAATTAGTTCCTATTGCTATATTTTATATTTGATAGCTGTACAGCACAAACTCTTATGCGATATTTGGTAGAAAATAGAAGAGAAATTTTTTGTTTCTCGAGGTATTTTAAAAACATATCACTGAAAAGGAGATTTTTGGAAAATGTTTTAACCAATTTTTCACGAAATTTTTTCACGAGAGATGAGAATTTTATTTTTTAAATTTTATTTTTTTATTACCGTAAAAATATTATGTTATTTTTTATTAAATTATATAATATAATAAATATATAATTAAAATAATCAGTAAAAATATGTATAATTTTTTATTTTTAAAAAATTTACTTAAATATTTCTCATGATCAATCAATCAAATTATATTCGGAATATAATTTTCAGGATTTATGATTTCCATAAATCATGATTTTTGGATATATATAAAAAAAAATCTACTAAATGCCCGATTGAAAATAAAGTACAGATAACTAGCCCCCAAGTTGTTTTTACACGAAAAGATAAAACTTAAAATTAAATACAGTACTTTAGGTACTATTTTGTATTATTCTTCGATTAGAATAAAAATTTCATCGGTAACTTTAATTTTATAATAAAAGTTTTCATTAAAAGAATTTTGCAAATTATTGAGATGAATCTCCTATTCTTATTGGAGAACATGTACAGCAAAAACAACAAATATGGTACGTATTGTACCTAAGTTTTATCCAATACTGTAAGAGAATAGTTATATTTATTAAGGATCAATTTTGCAAAAGTATTTTTAACTCTCTTTTTCTTATTTGTATGAATATATTATTAAATATTCCACCTAAGTTCACACACCCCACATACGTACAGACTCGCACCACGCAGACACGATTTGTTGATGCATATACATGTAATATAAATTATACACACAATCTGTTGATGCATATGTATAATATCAATTGTACACAACATCCATGGTTTGGTGATGCACACAAATACATATATCAGTAATATACAACATCAAAAGCAATTGTCACCCTCCATTTTTTAAAAGATGATAGTCCATTTTTGTTGTTTATATTATATACATATATTTATTAAGAGAAAGGTTAAATATAATTTTTAGTCTATGTAATATACTTCTTGTTTTATGACTTTAGTTTCTATAAAATTATTCGTCTGATTTTGGTCTTTATAATATACTCGTTTTATGTTTTTAGTTCTATAAAAAATTTAGTCCTTATGAAATTGCAATTTTTTTTTTATATTGTTCCCTATAAAATTTGAACCGTTTGATATTGGTCTATATATATATATATATATATATATATATTATAGT
>PYAF01005925.1:1164163-1208420 GCA_007407185.1 Glycine tomentella
CATCAGGCGACCAGTCCTTGTGCAACGGCCACAGGATATACATGCTGCTTTTTCATTAGCCAAGATTTATGAAGACCAGCAATCTGACATCAACAGTGGCCCCCGACAACAACGACCATGGATACCACGGCCATCATTTACCAACAACACCAACACAAATGCGTTTTCCACCAACAGAAATTCCACTCCATCTCAAACAATTCCAATTAAACGCCTAACCACGGAAGAAATTCAGAACAAACGTGAAAAAGGACTCTGTTTTGGATGTGATGAAAAGTATGTTTTTGGACACAAATGCAAAGGAAAAGCCACTTTGTTATATTTTGAAGGTACTGACGATGAAATTGTCCAACCAGAGGAGGAGGACACGCAAAATAATCCATCAGATGCAGAACCTACACCTAATTCTTTTTCTGAGATTAGTTTGAAATGCTCTTTTTGGTCATTATTCCCCTAGATCTTTCATATTAACAGGATCAATATTTGGCAAACAGGTTCAAATACTGGTTGATGGAGGTAGCACCCATAACTTTATTACTCATAAAATGGCCACTTACTTGGGACTTGTTCTACAAACCATTAAACCCTTTACGGTCCAAGTAGGCAATGGCGATGGGTTGCAATGCAAGGCCCTTTGTTGTGACATTCCATTAATGATGCAATCACACACATTTTCCTTGGATTTATATGTGTTGGAATTACAAGGCGCTGATATAGTTCTAGGAGTTCAATGGTTAGCCACATTGGGCCCCATTCTTACGGACTATGGAAAATTGCTAATGAGCTTTGATCACAATGGTCATACTATTCAACTGCAAGGACAACAACCAGATACTCCAATGATGATTTCACCGGCAAAACTTAACAAGCTTATTGCTTGTAAAGCCTATACTTCATGCCTCATGTGTTTTATCCAATCGGACCACAATTCCACCATTACCCCACCTACAAACACTGATCCGATCCATCATACAATACCTGCAATCCAAAACTTATTGACCAACTACCCTGATGTCTTCACCATTCCTACCACATTACCCCCCAACCGTCCACATAATCATCACATTAATCTACTTCCCAATTCTAAACCTGTTCAAGTTAGACCTTACCGATATCCTCATTTCCAAAAGAATGAAATTGAAAAATTATGTCAGGAAATGCTTACTGCTGGTATTATTCGACCAAGTAAATCCCCTTTCAGTTCTCCTGTTCTATTAGTCAAAAAGAAAGACGACACTTGGCGATTTTGTGTGGATTATCGAGCTTTGAATGCCATAACTGTGCGTGATCAATTTCCTATACCCACAGTGGATGAATTACTAGACGAACTCCATGGTGCTACGGTTTTCTCTAAACTAGACTTGCGATCTGGATACCACCAAATTCGCATGAACTCTGACGACATCCACAAAATAGCATTCCGTACACATCATGGACACTTTGAATTCTTGGTTTTACCATTCAGTTTGTCAAATGCACCTTCTACTTTCCAGGCTACAATGAATGAAGTATTTGCACCATACTTACGGCGTTTTGTCGTAATATTCTTTGATGATATCCTGGTTTTTAGTCCTAATTTGACAGAACATGTTCAACATTTACGTACGGTGCTGGAAACATTACGCTCACACTGCCTCTATGCCAAAATTTCTAAATGCTCATTTGCTACTAATTCTATACACTTTCTAGGACACATTGTTTCAGGAGAAGGCATCACACCTGACCCAGAAAAAATACAGGCAATTTCCGAATGGCCCATTCCTAAGACTATTACACAGGTACGAGCTTTTTTGGGGTTATCTGGATATTATAGACGTTTTATTAAAGGATATGCCAAAATTGCATCACCAATTACGGACCTACCTACCAAAGGCAAATTCAAGTGGACACACGAGGCTCACACGGCATTTCTAGATCTAAAGAAGTGTCTCACTGAAGCACCCATTTTAATGCTACCAAATTTCAATAAACCATTTACAATTGAAACAGATGCGTCGGGTTCAGGTATTGGGGCAGTTTTAATACAAGATGATCGTCCGGTAGCTTATTTTAGTAAAAAATTATCTTCCAGAATGCAAAATCAATCCACATACATTAGAGAAATGTATGCAATTACCGCAGCAGTTAGCAAATGGAGGCAATATCTTTTGGGGTCCAGTTTTATCATACGAACGGATCACAAGAGTTTACATCATATGATGTCTCAAGTGATCCAAACACCAGAACAACAGCAATTTCTGGCGAAATTATTAGGATACCAGTACACAATCACATATAAATCTGGTATCACTAATGCTGCGGCTGACGGATTATCCAGGAAACTTCAAGGGGATATTGAACCACCAGTCGCAAGATTGGCATCGTTATCCACACCTAGTTCTCAATATTTACCAGTATTACAGAAAGAATTACAAGAAGACACATATGCAGCAAAATTAATGGGGGAAATACAGTCATCCAAAGAAAAAAAAGGGAACTGGGATATTAAAAATGGACTACTACTCCACCGTGGTCGTATCTTTCTGCCTGAGCACTCTTCATTAATTCCAAGTCTGTTGAAGGAGTTTCATTCAGCACCCATCGGCGGACATGCTGGAATCCGGCGGACCTTGTCTCGTTTATGCACATTTTACACATGGAAAACAGTCAGAAAAGATGTACAAGATTTTGTGAAATTTTGTGAAGTATGCCAAAGGGTGAAACCAATTAATCACTCACGTTATGGCTTGTTACAACCGATAGAACCTCCAACAGAAATTTGGTCCGAACTAACAATGGACTTCATCACACATCTGCCACCAGTCCAAGGGTTCTCTGTCATCCTTGTTGTAGTGGACCGTCTTACCAAAGGAGCACATTTTTTTCAACTTCCAGACCGGTATACCGCCTCCAAAGTTGCAAAAGTCTTTTGGGATAATGTGGGAAAAATACATGGAACACCAAAGTCCATCATCACTGACCGTGACCCCATTTTTCTCAGCGCTTTTTGGAAATCTTTATTCCAACTCCAAGGCACACAACTTCGTTACAGTTCGTCGTACCATCCCCAGTCAGACAGACATACAGAAAGGGTAAATCGGACGTTAGAACAATATCTCAGAGCATATACGTTTGAGAAGTAAAAAGAATGGTTGAAATTTTTACCTTTAGCGGAGTATCATTACAATACTGCATACAATCGCAGCATAGGTACATCTCCGTTTGAAGCTACGTTTGGCAAACCTCCACCATGTCCACTACGGTATTCGTTGGGAACATCAACACTAGAAGTCGTCGATTCAACTCTGCACCATCGAGTTTCAGTTATGAAAAATCTAAAGGAACACTTAAAACGAGCACAAAACGCAATGAAGACACAAGCTGACAAGAAAAGATGTGATTTTCCCTTCAACGTAGGAGATCTGGTCCTTCTACGCTTACAACCATATCGTCAACTTTTCGTGCGTGGCCGTTCATCACATAAGTTAGCACCCAAGTTCTATGGATCGTACAAAATATTGGAAAAGATAGGAAAGGTTGCTTACCGTTTAGAGCTACCACCAGACGCCAAACTCCATTCCGTATTTCACATCTCTTTATTACGACCATTTTATCACCGTGAGGACAGAACCCCTACACACTACCCATCCTCCATTGATACTGAAGATCTCATCCATGTTCCACACACTATACTTACGACCCGCAAGGTTTGGCGTCAAGGAAAACCAATCACCCAGTTGCTTATTCAATGGACTAATCTTCCTCAAGAAGATGCTACGTGGGAAGACGAAAAAAATTTAGAAAGATGGAATGAAGATGACAGAGTCCTCAGCGCTAATGAGGAGCTTATGGGAAAAGGGGACTCAGTTATTAAAGAACCTGTGGTTACTTCTTTCAAAGCCTCCACCAAAAAAGTAACGTTACCAGCTGTAACTAGTGCAGATACAAATCCCACTGCCCAAGCGATTCACACTGCCCAAGATTTAGAGCATTCACTCAAAAATAAATCCAATGCTTTCCCATGTGATTAGGCTACTCCACAGCGCACCAATCAGACTTCATCCAGCGGATTACCAGCCAATGCATGCTTGCCAAGTCAGCTTCATCAAGATAACACTTGGGAACCAAATGCCCCTGGGCCGAAAACAAGGAAGGAGACTGAACCAGCTTATGTCTCCCACAATCAGCCCAACATCGGTTCACCTATAATGGACCTTGAGGACAAGGCTTGTTCTGATGGAGTGGGGAATGTAGCAGGCAGACCCAAACGTGCAACAAGAGTACCAGCCCACTTCAAAGATTATTTATTTAATTAATTTCTGTTTTATTAGGATAAGGCTGATTGCAATTATTAGGAAGATTATTCTTTTATCTTTCTGTTAAGTAGTTTCCTAGATAATAGCTTTTTATCTTTCGGTTAGTTATTTATTCCTTTGAGGGATTATTTAATGGAAGAAAACGATCAATGAAAGGAGATTAATTTGGCCTATTTTCTTCTTTTCTTCTCTCTATTCTTTTCTATTCTCTCCTTCCCCAATACATATCCCTTCATTGACACTCATGACAAACCAAAGTTCGCGTCCATCTTGTGGTGTTTCTGGAAAAAGGCGCAATGGGAAGTTATAGAGAACATAGAAAAACCTATTGTTCAAACTGACACCAGGCTAGCTCAAATGCAACATTTATGCATCTGTTTATACAGACATTGGAAAATTTGGTGTTGGAGCTTGTATTCCAAATGGAGCAGGTGAGTTTGTTTTCACCATGTGTTCCTGGTGCAATGCCAACCTTCCTATCCATGAAGCTAAAGAAAGGGCTCTCCTCAAGGCAACAATGTCGGTAGCAAATAAAAACCTCATAAATGTCACTTTTGAAATTGACTACAAGCAAGTTGTACATCAATTCGAATCTCCTTACAGACTGAGTTAGGTTACATTTTGCCTTTGTGTAAACGCAAACCTTCCCTTATTTACAACTTTGAGTGAGTTTTATTAGATGACAAACTAATTAAGTCACTCATGCCTTGCTAAGGACAAGGACATTTACATTTCATGTTAATCCTTATTATTTTGAGCACATTCCTAATTATATTGATATTATTATCTTGGATGAAATGAGATAAGTCTTTTGCAGTAAAAAAAAAGCATATAACTTTTAAAGTTGAGCACACCTTTTATATACTTGTTTTTAAATAATAATATAAATGTTTGCTCGAGGATTTTAGTGCTCGAAGACAAGTGCAAATATTTTTTGTCAGATTCTTGTTGTTTTATTTTTGTCTTGGGTGAAATTTCTTTGATTAATTTGCTGTATACCATGAAATCAATTTTGCTGTTCTGTCCAACTTGCAAGTTTATTTTTTTATCTAATTTGTTTAATAATGTCAAATTAATAATTAAAAAAACTAATTTTTAAATGTTTGCTCTTGCTGGCTTGCTCGAATCTCGCATGTAACATGTGGCGAGTCGAAAATAATTGTTTTGTATTGTACGATGTTATGAAAATGTGTGAAAGTAGAAAAAGGTTGCTTTCCCATTTGCAAAGACTAGTACTTCATTTCTTTCGTGTCACTTGAAAGAATTGTTTTTATTTATATATTATTTTGGGACCAATAATATGTAACATGATCGATAGATTGTCCTATTTTAAGCATGTGATTAGAGGTCTCTTGTCGGTGTTTATGAAAAACATAAATTAGGAGATGTTTATCCTTAAATGAATCGATTTCAATACTTTGAGGGAATGATCATTAACTCTTGATTGAAAGATACTTGAGTTCACCAAATATATATAGAAAAAAAGAAAATTAAATTATACTGGTATAACTTTAACTAATTATTATATTATTTATTAATTTTTAATTGAATAATATGTTTTTAAAAATCATTTATTAGTTTGAAAGCTTCTTTCACCTAGAGAATATATATAAAATTTTATATTAATTCAAAGTTATTTATTATCTATTTTATATATATTAAAATTGATATAATATAAAATTTTCAAAATATGATAGTGGTATAGTTTGTTAACAAATTCATACTAAAAAAAGTATATATATTAGCAAATCTTTTATATATATATATATATATATATTATGTTGAAAATTTAAGATGATATTAATTATGTTATTCTGAATTACACTTTTAAAAAAAGAAAAAAATAATAGTGCATGTATAAAATAGAAAAGTAATAAATGAGAGATAAGGCATATATTAAAAAATTATAAATAATTTTAATGAAAAAACAGAAAAGTAAGTATTACTCTTAAGTTATGAATTATAAAGTTAAATCATATATAAAAAGTATAAATTTTATTTTATATTTTTTTTATCATATCACTTATTATATTTATTATTTTCTTTTTTTTCCTCTCTCTTATATTCTAAGATATACATTCTAATGGATTTCATACATCGAAGGGTTTGATTTTTTTTTTTTTATATATATACAGAACAATTTGAATATTGAAAAAAAAGTTTAAATATTTTTTTATGCCTTTAAGTTTAGATTGCATGTGGTTTTGATCCTTCTATCTTTTTTAGCCAATTGTGTTCCTTTTATTTTTAAAATTAAACAAATTTGGTCACACCGAATTGTCTATCAATTTTCTTTTACTTAAGTTTTTAAATTTTAAATTTTCTCCTTCTTAAGAAAGATTATGGTAGCAAGACTTGAATGAAAGCACACTACGTGGACTCACACATGAAGGAAAAACTGTTGGAGTAAGAAGTCTAAATGAAGAAGTCTTATGTTGAATAAGACCGTGCTAGTTGAGCGCGCGACATTAAGGTTGAAAAGATTCATACATGTCAATTAATAGTGATCTCCCCACCATTTTAGTGCCTCATTTTTTTGCCATGCTAATTTCTTCACTCTTCACTTATAATAGAAATGCTCCTTAGACTCATTTTCTTTGCTGTTGTGGCAATTGAGATACTGATGGGATGACGAACCAAAATACGAACTGAAAAGAGAATGAGAATTACCCTACAGTTTATTAAGCAAAAACATATTAAAAACATGAGTTCCTTTGAATTACTTTAAGATAATTATTTTAAAAATTAATAAATTTAATAAAAATGATGAGTTGTAATTGAATGATTGCGTAAAAAAAATTTACGCTATAAATGCATAGTATTTTTATCCTAAAAAATCCCTAAAAATTCTAAAAGCTAACTATGGATTTCAGAGTGAGTTATGTGTGTAAAGAAGCTATTAGTATCCGATGGCCTTCATTTTGCAACATTTATCCTTTAACCTAATGTTGTAAAATAATGATGGTTTTATCTCCTCACCCATTAAGTTATGAGTTTAATAGCTCTAATAATGTAAAAAAAAAAAAATATTATTATCTAATAAAAATTACAATTTATATAACTGATGATTTATTATAAAAGTTTTTTCACGAAGGAGAAAGATTCTCATTGATTGATGAGACAATAGTACTTTTAACGATATGCATATTGTGTTATTTGCACATATACACTCAATTTCATGCATTTATCCATGTCAGGCTCCCAGTCAATTATCTTAAAATATTAAAACAACTAACAAGAGATTGCTGCATCTTCCATCATGTATTTGGCTTCAATTTTTTTCCCAAAGTTCCTACGCTAATCTAGAATTCTAATACGTATTGAACAATGCATCACTCATCAATTTAAAATGTGTCCCATACAAATGTAATAATCATCGTTCTGCTTGTTTTTGTCAAGGATTTCAAGATATGTGTCACCTTCAAAGTAGTAAGAAGGGAGTGGATTTTCTTTTGTCAACGAATGAAGTTTTTGCCATCAAACCTCTCAGATTTGACAATATCAGGAGTTATCTCCTTCAAAAAATTGTTGTCACAATGAAATTGAACCTAAATATTGTTGACGCAGTTAGTGGTGATGGTTTATAGTTTAAAATTATTGTCTATTTTAGCTTTATATTTTAAAATATTGATGATAAATTTGTATGACAATACTAATATGCAATGGTATTTAAAAGTACACAATGGTATTACAATACTTATCAACATAATATCATATACGTATATTTAAGTATATGTGTTATTTTATTTTACTTTAAACCTGAAATATTTTAAAATATAACATTACAAGATTACTAGTAGAAATGTGAAATCACGATATGAAAAAAATTAATAATAGAAACTAAAAATATATAATTAAAATAAGTGATCTTTTGGATAATTTAGAAATAAATAAAAAATCAAAAGGGAGTGGATTAGTAATAAGTGAGTGAAAATAGAAACGGCCTCAAAGAATTGTTTGCTGTAATCACCGACCCATTTGGTTCTCGAGTGACAAGACGTGAATAGATCTTTGGGTAATAAAATACTTTCACGGCATTTGTTTCCTACGTTCTCACTATTGGATTCATACTATTGTATCTTGAAAAACTGAAAAACCTATTCTGAAATGTAAATTTGTATTTTAGAATAGATTTTCCAAAATACAATGAGAGGTGCAGATGGAATAGTGGGAGTGCAAAATGCAATAGCCTTCTTTCAATCTAAAAGGCCCATTCTTTAAAGCTCCTTAAAATCCAACTGCCATGGAATGTAGACTTACCTTCAAAAACAAAGGCTGGTCTATTTCGCCCACATCATTTTATCTTGTACAAAAAGGAAGTTGAAAAATACAAAATCTTAATATAATAACTCTCGTTGGGTACAACAGAAATCTAAATACAATATATATGTAAAAAAAAAATGTAAATACAGGCAAGGAAAACTACTCTCTAGTATAGGCAAAACTTAAATCATTTTTGTATTAGCCATTTCATAAACTATTTGTGTAATTTAAGGTTCTCCGCATAAAGGTTATTATAAATTGAAAATTAATTATTATTTATTTTATTTTAAAACATAAGTAAAATTAAAACATTATATTGAAAAATTGTTTGATTTTAAGAATAAAATGGATAAAAAATGGAGAGAAGAAAAATAATATGAAAATAAAGTAATTTTATATTTACTTGATTAGAATAAAAATGAAAAGAAATACATATAATGTTCAAAATATAATAAATCTGCTATCTTACTATCAAATTAGGGAGACCCTAAGTGGTATTAGATTCAGACTTCTTAATTAATATTTTTAAGTTCGACCTTGTGATGGTAAAAATGTGATTTGATGAAATTTTTTTACCAAGAGTAACTAATCAAATTTTTCGATAAAAATTAGTTATAAACAAAGTCGATCAATATTTTGTGTAAGTAACATGATAAAAAAAAATAGGGATGAATTTCATCATAATAATATAAACCAAAGAGAACATACATGAACTAATCACAAGCATCATATTTGATAAAAATAGTTGAGCTCTACATAATATATACCAATCATCCCGGTGGGATGCGGGATTCAGGTGAGACTCATTTGACCATAATGTTTTAGATCCCATCATAATATTGCATGGATGCATTTGGCTTTCAATTAAGTGGATCCAAACCATTACATTTGGCTTACAGGTTTGTACGAAAAGAAATTACACTTACTTTGTGTACTTACAAAAATCTAGAGCGGACTAACGTCAAGATCAACGTAGCCAAAATGGGCTCCACGATCTCCCACTTTAGACTACAGGTACCCTTTACTAGGAGAACACGAGGGATGATTTGCAAAACAAACGACTATGATGCTCAAGTAAGTACATGAGTGAGTTGAGAATGAATTGAAAGGGGTCCTTAATTGTAGGGGTTGTTACAGTGACGCAACAACTCTTGTAGATAATTCATTACTTATAGATAAGTAGGTACCTGCAACTTGATAAGGGAATGATAACATTATCATTAAAATTCATATATATATATATATATATATATATATATTAACAAATTATCGGCCAAAGAGCCGACTCCTAAGGGCATTGCATCTGTGCTCCTGTACTAGGACTGACGTTCATATTTTAATGCCACGTCACTTGCCATGTCAATTTTGTGGACCCCGGACAGTACATAAGTCCCTCAAGCTCTTAGTTCAGCTTGTGGGTGAAAAAGATTGTCCGGTGTCGAGGATGGCAACCTTGACAGAATCGAGGGTTGTGGGTTTGTCATGCCCCAGCTTGAACAAATGTTGTCCAGGTTGTTTCCGCTATATTGTGTGGGGTGTTCATGTTTTTTGTTCTGCAAGCAAAGTCAAGGTATTCCATATGAAAGGTCCTTGTTTTTGACAATTCTACCTTTTCTGACAGTTAAAGGGTGCATTAAAGAGAGACAATTCATTGCTTGTCGTAGAAAGATAAGAATAGTCTGCCTATATTGATGGTTTTATATGAACTAGAGAATTAGATGACATATGATCATCTAGGGTTTGATTTCAACCTGTTAGAAGGTCTTGCCAATCAACCTGGTGATGTCCCTTTTCGCTTTGCAGAGCTTACTAACAAGTGTTTAATCTGAACCTTGGCTATACTCGTCATAGCTCCAAGGGAATAAGTTTACCAAGGGTGTACCTTGGGTTTTTGTAAAGATAAAACTTGGTAATAACAAGGCTTACCAAGGGCGCACGTTGGGTTTGTTGAGCCTTTGGAAATTCGACCACGAACGCATTCGTCCTGAGTTTGATGAGACTCACCAAGGGCTTACCTTGGGTTTGACGAGCCTTCAACCAGGGACATGTTCATCCTTGGTTTTGGTGAGACTCAACAAGAGCTGACCGTAGGTTTAAAGAGCCTTCGACTAAGGGCAGACCTTGGATTTGATGAGCTTTCGACCAAGGATGCGTTCGTCCTGGGTTTGACAAGACTCACCAAGGATAGACCTTGGGTTTGTTGAGCCTCTTGGAGATTTGACGAAGGACCCGTTTGCCCTGGGTTTGATGAGACTCACTAAGGGCGGACCTTAGGTTTGTCGACAAGTCGTCCTGCCTCGCACATATTATACTTTTATATATTAATACAATTAATATACTTACAAAATAATATATATATATATATATATATAATTTTCTGTGAAAAATAATTATACTTTTTATGACTAATATTCTAAATCTCTAATCTCTAATAATATCACTATCAAAGAGTGAAAAATCTTAAATCGTTACATTAAATGATTATCAGAAAGTGAAAAATCCTAAACTTTTAATTAGAGGTTTTGCTAAGCGATCATAACATTAACTTTATTTATTTATAACTTAAATTTGGACGAACCAATGTTATATTTGTTTGTTTTTAATATTACGTATGTATGTTTTTAATGTTATGTTTTGATTATTTAAGAATGAATTTTGTTATAATTGTAGTGATTGTTTTAATTAATTTTTGATTTATTTATTATTATTAACCTTACACATAAATAAAATGTGAGTCGTTGGTACGAGGATGAAATATAGATATCCAACGATTACGAAAATGAAAACTAAAATTACTATTCAAATGAATATGAGAATACATATGAACATTATTTTTAAATACAAATATGAGAACAAATATTATAAAACCTACCCAATGTGATTCCCGCATTTTAGTACATGAAGAGTACTTATATAAGATTTTTTTTTTGAGGCCGACGATTCAAGGGGGAAAAAAAGACAAGGGAGCAAGTGGCAACAGCCAAAAATCTTAATTGACCATTTGCTTCTCAATCGCCATTCATTTGTGTCCGTGACTGATGATAGAGTTTGCTTCGGCTCTAGTATTTGTTGTTTGCACATGAGGTGTGGACAAGGCAGATTGTGGTTATTTGGAATCAAATTAAACGTGTCTAGAACGTTTCTTATACTCTTTTCATCTCATATTGTCTTTCAAAATTTTACAGAAATTATTAATTATATAAATTATAATGACTAAATAATTACGTTAACAAAAATATGTGAATTAAAAGAGTTAAAATGTAATTATAAACCTACTTTCTAGTTAACATCTTTTTCTTCTCAATCTACGTTTTTTCATAATACTTTATTCTTTTTAAAGATGTGTAATTTATTGTTTTTTTAACAAAAAACAAATGATCAAATTAAGAAAGTTGAAAATGTTCTTTATTTATATATATGTCACGGGGTAGTGTATGCTTTTAATGTGCATGATGGTGCGGTGATCTCTTTTAAAACATTTATATATGACTTCTACTTTGGGATTCAGTCTTCATACTTCAAGACTTAGTGTATGTTTGTGTTGTTTTTATATCTGTCAATTAATGTAATGCCTTTGGACAAATGACTATGTCCCTTTTAATGTTATATCATTTTATATTTCATGGTTTATTCACTTGCGTCGAATTCTTTTTTTTTTTTTAAATATATCTCGTTGTTTGTAATGTTTTCCGTTTAAGAAAAAGAAAAATTTACAAACTATTTTACTAGTGATAAACTTAAGATTTTTCACAAATTATTGTATTAGCACAAGGTTCAAGTTAGTTTAATTAATGTAACATCACGATATGTTACAATAAGGTAGTATACTCGTGTTTATCTTCTATAGTCTTCTATGATGATTAGACCATGCCTAAACTTTAAGTACTTGTAAAACAAAATAAATCTATGCGCAACAACTTAAGTGATTTAGAAGAAGAAACATTCATTTAAAAAAAAAAAACAGTATTTTTGGAATGAAAAGAATTTTTAATCTATTCCATATTCTGACAAACCACACAAATAATATCCATTTTGTAAAAGATCTTGAGCAGTTCTATGCAAGATCGTGTTTGAAATTTATTTTTTATGTTGATTACATTTTCATCCTCTTTTGAAAACAAGCATGCTCTAATTATTTAGTTCATCCGAGTCAATATTGTACAGATGGTAATGTGTCTTAGTAGTGAAAAAAGCTTTCTGTCATCATATTATCTAACTATACAGTTGTTAGTCAAAATGAAACTTTACGTTTACTATCACACATTTTTTTACAGTAGAATCACTAAAAAAATATTTAATTTGTGACCATAATTTTAAAAAATAAATTGAGTGAGTAAATCCAACAAGTTAAATTAGGAATCAATGGTTTGACTAATTCGAGTCTTGTATTGAATCGGACATGTCATTGATTCGAACCAACCCAATTTGACTTGAATAGTTTTATGATTGAACCAATAAATTGATTCTATGGTCATTTTCAATTATATAGTCTCATACCAACATATTTTTTGGATTTCTCTCATTTTGGTGTGTAATCGCCCGAGATGTTACATGCACATTAGCTTTCATTTAGTTTGTCTCTAAACCATATCATATTGGGAAAAATGTATGCTCTTATATCATTTGTAAACTATAATGATCCTGAGAGCTAACATATTGGTTTATGGGGACAGTCATTGACTCTAAAAGTAGTTGGACATCATAAGTGATATCAAAGCTAGTTGATGTCTTAAAAAGAACTACCTACGGAGGATTCTAATCAACAATAAATTTAAGTGATGTGTCGTAGAGTGTAAGCCGTTGAGACTTTGACTTTTAAGAGCATTACAAGTGGTATCAAAGGGCACCTATAGAAGGTTTGACTAATGAGAAAGTTGAGTAAAGTGTCGTAGAATAAAGTGTCGTAGAGTGTGAGTTATCGAGATGTTGACTTTTAGGAGTGTTACATTTAACATCAGTTAAGACCAACTTTTCTAAGCTTTAGGTTCGAAAAATGTTATTTTTAGCTTTCTTTAGAATATTGTTTTCCTTGTAGTCACAGGCTCATATTTTAACTCCACATCTTTGGAATATATGCTCATTTTCTTTTTCAATTATGGGACCTCATTAAAAGGAATATTATAATCACTCAAAAGAACAATGTGAATAAAGAAAATATGATTAAAAAAATCTTACTAAAAAAGGCTTATCAAATTTTCGACAAAAATTAGTAATTAGAAAAGCTAATAAATACTTCACATAAATATCATGATAACAAAATAAAACTCAAGAATTTCACAACATCTTGTAGTTTTGAGAATTCAAAAGCTACCTCTACTTTAATTAGGGGAGTCCATCTCAAAATCTATCATGAGACATATAGGTTCAACTTTAGATAATTGCTAGATAAATTATTTTATTATATAATAGATGTAGTTTAATTGACAACAAACTCTTTCTTTGACACACGTTGCTCGTTCTAGGTCTAATTGGATAAAAAAGTTGGGGCATAGCTTCTATTGTTGGCTTGTCTACCTTATCTCTTGGATTTGTAAGGAAGAACCTAGGTTTCCGCATAATATATTTTTGCAGAGGAATAAAAAACTTTAAGGATGTGTTTGGTTGAGGGGAAAAAGGAGATAAATAGAAGAAAAAATGTGTAGATTTCATATAGTCTTACATTTATTATACTATTTCAATATCAAAATTTATCCTCTATTTCTATTTTTTCTATTTTTATCCTTTTAACCAAACACATCTTAAGTAGAATTATGTCCTTAATTATTGATCAAAAGATCAATTTTTATAATAAATATATATGATTACTAAGAAAATATTGTATTAATTCTATCCTGTTACAACTACACCTTTTTTTATAGCTTTATAATGAATTGTCATTTCTCTATCACCTTTTTAATAGCCTCATAAGGATTATCATTTCTCTATTAGTCCCCTCCCTTATTTTTTAAATTATTTAGAAACTACTCCATTAGATTTTGTTTCCTTTTTAAAAAATCCGTTTACTTTTGGAAAATAATTTTATTTTGATTTATTTTCTTATTCAAAAGTGAAATATAACATTAATTATTTTTAATTATATGTATTTTTACGCAATCCTTAAATATGTAATAAATTTATTATAAATAGGAGAAAAATAATAACAAAAATCATATAATGAAATAAAATTAATTTTAACATAAATGATTATATATAATATTCTTTTATGTGAACAACTAAAAAAAACATCTACGAATGTTAAAATTTTCACAGTAGATCCACGAATTTATACATATTTTACACGTCCATACGAATAAGGCTAAAAATACAAAGTAAAAAAAAGTGATGGTATTCACTTAAAGGTCTGATAATCTTCTGCACAAGAAACCCAATGAAATTACGCAATGCTGGCGTGATGAGAAAGAAGGTTGAGAGAGATAAGGCCGTACACAATACAGCAGTGAATGCTAAAAAAAGGGAAGCCTATTCCCACAAGTAAAAAACTGGGCCTCTCACGTTCATGCACACAAGATTGCAAAAAATGTGGCATTCATTGCGTACTTGTTTCGTATAATTACATCACGGTAATAATTTCACCCCTGTTCTTCTCAGTTCTCTCCTCCCCACACTTTCACAAACTAGCTAACACTCATATCAGTCATATGCTACAAGAAAAACCATCAGTGCCAGATTGGATTGATGGTGAAAACACTAATCTCAATTCTTTTCTTTTTTAAATAAAAACTGAGTTAAAAGATTTGTAAATGAGTGCTATCTGAAAATTAGATAAAAAAATTACTTTTACAAAAGATTAAGATTCTTGTTTTTATTTTATTTTACTTTTATCTGTCATTATTTGGCACTAATTGCATTTTTTTCAAGACAAAGAATTCTTATGAATTTTTAGCGACTAGAAACCATGTAAAAAGTGTTATCTTTTTTTTTTATCTGTTGTTTAAGTTTATTTTATAGAAAATAAAAAATTAATAAATTTTCTTGATTCTAATGAAATTGTTGTAAAAAAATTTATTTTATTCTTTTTTTTTACTCCACGATAAATATATGGTAAATTATTTAAGATAGGGAAACAAATAAAAGTACAATAGTAATTGAAGTGCGGAACGGTGAATACATAAATATCTTAGGGCATTGTACAAAAAATAAATAAATATGAAGCTTGGAGCAGTTTGCAGAGTTTTACAGCTGGACTGAAACTCTTGCAAGTTTTTTACATTAATAAAGCGAACGTTATACTTTATGGATTTGCGTAACTCCCGGCTTTCTCTGTCTCATAATGAAAATGGCCTCAACTACGCCCGTACAATTATGGTACAATACGGCCATAGTAGAACCACAAACTCACATACTTATCAAATATGCTGTATAGTAATATAGTAATATCTTATAAATGCTTTTTATAACATATTTTTAGAATTAAACATTTTTTAATATCTCGAAATAAAACAATGTGTGTTTTAATCTACCAAAAATATCAATACCTAGTTGGTCCAATAGTATATTGTTTAAAAATCACATCAGAATTATGTCAAAGTGTTCTTAATCGATGTTTCAAATTCAAACCTAATAAATAGAAAAAAAATGATTGAGAGAAAAAATTATTAAAAATAATTAGTCAACTTTTACTACCAATATTATTTATTGATAAAGTTGTTAGATATTTTAGATCAATAATATGGTAATACAAATGCCACAAATAAAATGAATTATATGATTTTTAGTGTTTCAAAAATATTTTAATTTCTTAATAAATATTTTATATCATCAATAATCGTTTCAAATATAACCTTTAAAATCATTGTAATAAAACTTTAAAAAAAAAAAACAACTTTGTCAAACATTGTCTTATGTGATATTTTTTTTTTAAAAAAAAATTGTTCAATTTGAATATGGAATTCACGTGGAAACATATCTGCCAATACCATAGTGGAAAAAAAATCAGAATTAACAAAACGAAAAATGTGAAGTTGCATTTTTATATTAGTAAAGGGGATAACTGTTGAACAATGAAGATGGGTTGGAGTAAGGGGGACAGTATCAAATTAAAAAAAAAAAAAAAGAAAAAAAAACATTTTTGGATTAAAAAATTGAGGCAAAGTATGGTTTTTCTGAAATCTTCAGTCTGCCAATCGCACTTCCCCGATTGGTTACCTTTTTTTAAAGATTCTTATTCATGTATAGTTCTATATTTTTTCTGTTTAACACAAACTTAATGATAATTATTTCAATATGTATTTATAAAAATTTATACACGTTATTTTATATTGATTATTTTTCTAAACAGATTATAATTAATTTGTATTTTTTACTTATCTGTTTTCTTATTATTTATATGATTTAAAATATATATAAAGAGAAACAACTTCATTGTTTGTTTGAATAAAACTAAAAAATGAAAGTCTTAAATTTTAAAAATTATTTTTAGTTTTATTTAATTATTGTTCCTTTTTAACCATTTTTTAGGAAGAAATTTGTAGAACTTTATCTGTTTCGTCTCACTCTTGTCACGTGTTTAGGAGACACATATCTCAATGCAAAATTTAAAAATGTGCTAAATGAGAGAGAATGAGTGAAATGCAACTCATCCCAGACAATATCAAGACTCCTTTTATAAAAGAAAAAAGCGTAAATAAAGAAAAATGATTAAGTTAATATTTAATAATTAATTACTTTTTTAAAAAATAACCTGAATCTAATGCGCACGAATAATTTATTTACCACAGTACTTTTGAAGTGCATAGGTAATCCTCTTGCACGTGCAATTGGGAGAGAATTGATGTACGAATATTATTATCGTTATACGAGTTTGACATTACATTATATCATATAGTATGAATATTGTAGGGTTATGTTAGATTAGTTTTTTTAATTTATTATTTAAGTTTAATTAATTTCTTTTTTGAATTTAATTTGACCATTTAATTTTTAAAAACAATTCAATTTAATTTTATTGTCTAAATTAAATTGATAATGATAGATAATATTTATATTATAAAAATTTAAAATCATTAAATATAAATCATCATAAAATATTATTTTCAACATAGTTAAATCCAATTTGAATAATAGAATCAAATTAAATTAATTTTAAAATTTAGAAGATGAAATTAAATTAAAAAATAAATTAACAACCAAAAACTAATTGAACTACAACGTATAAAATTTAAAAGAAGGGACCCGTTGCGTAAGTGCGTTCGTACACTCCAGCTGGAAACGCTATCCGCAATAGCAAGATCTAGACACAAACAAAAGCTGATCGTGAGCAGAACCGCTAGCCATATACTGATATACTACTACAAGTTCTTTTTAACCACTACGTTATTCATAGTATTTTATAGGAGTACTACTACTCTATTATTATTTTCTTTATATTATTTAATTAAAATAATTTTATTATTTTTATGATAATTATTTAAAATTTATACAAAAAATTATTCTAATTAATTAATTTATTAACATCTTCGTAAAAAAATGCTTGTTTAACTCGTAAATAAAACTATATTTTTCTGAATAAACTAATTTTATAATTTGTCTAGTAAATGTTACAAGAATAAAAGAAATAAGAGGAAGAGAAATTAGTAAAATGAAAATGTTTGTTTATTTAATGAGAGAAATATGTGAGGAATTAAGTATCACTTCTTATTCTATTATTTTTAATAAGTATGCAATTAGTTATAAAAAAAGAAATTTGTTTTCTTTTTCTTCACTTATTAATATTTTCCCTTTTTATTTTATTTCTCATACGGCACAGATCATTAACGTGAGTCATAAGTGATAATACCTAATTTATGCCAACAAAGATAGAGTCCAGTAGAAAGCATTTATACAATTTAAATCTGTAGAAATGCATTCCAATACCGTACATGACAATTATCAACATTTTTATATCTTAAAAAAGCTATACTAGCTGGAACAAGGAATATGCCCCAAGATTGTAAGACACGCATATGTGCTTCTAACTAGGCAGGATGGATCCAACCATAAGTGAGTTCTGATGTAATTTTTTATTAATGTGTGATTATTTTTTAACATATTAAGTCTTTTTTACCTTACAAATATTAATATAATTAATTTTTTTTAGTAGATCGAAAACGTGAGTTATCTAAAATGCTAGTTTTAATTGTTTTATTTTTAGATCGGTTCCGTAACCAGGCGAGTGTTGTCTACTACCTATGCGCGCGACGATGGCATGATTATAGTATGAATTGCAGGAGAAGCTTGTGATGATGCATGGCAGAGCTTTTCAAACTTGTACTAGCAATGACAGCTGGATTGCCACGCTCACCTTCTTTATCCACATCATTTTTATTGCACCATGTTTGCCATTGTGTACGATCGTCTCTACTCTCTAGGACATTTATGATAATTAAATAAATTTTCACTTCACCTGTCCTTCCCTTAGTTTAAAACTTTGACATTAGTCTCATTTGTTAGCAATAATACCATCCTAAAATTTGTGTTAATTAAAGTAATGTTTTGTTATATTATAGACTATATAAGTCAGTATTTTTTTATGAAAGATAATTTTATTTGATTTTTAAGTGAAATTATAATATATACTCAAATTTTTCTATTCAATATTTCACATAAAACTTGAATTCCATATTAATATTATTAAACATATAAATCAACTTATACAAGATATATTTGATTTGTATAAGTTATTGTGACTCACACTCTATTACTCTAATACAGATTTAACAGACAAAAGAAAAATAAAAGAAAATAATTTTTTTATTCCTTTACAAAAGTAAAAATATTTTTGTCTCAAAAATCATTTTTTTACCTGATTTTTAAATATACCCATGCGTTATTTCAACATGATTTTAAATTCAAATCTTAGGTCAGTTGTATTAAATACATAAAAGAAACTTTACAGACGATACTTGACATGGAAACATTTTCATGTTTAATGATCCTATTTCGATCAAGATAACATCTTATAAACCCAAATATAATTATCTCCAACCAAAGATATACATATAAAGAAAAAGAATTGGAGATTAATAATTGAATTCAAATTTATTAGTGGTTAAAATATGTGTAATGCTTAGGTAAATTATTAAGTAAAATATGTTAAAAAGTAGTAAAATCCTAATGGTAGAGTTGTTCTGACACGATAGTGGGTGCCCAGTGGAGGTCTCGAGTGAACAGCTTTGGCCAGCTATTACTGGGCACAGTAGCGGCACCATTTGCGACGCACCACATCATCTTTCTATGCCTTTTTCTTGGTATTTGAAATCCACCCTGGCAGCTGATGTGGCACACTCCTCAATGATATGTACGTTGTGATGGATGAGAATACCGGAATACAAGAGCTTATTTCACAAGCCACTTTCAAACACATTTTTCGCTATAAAAGCTACTTCCTCACCCCTCACTTCTCCACTACTCAGAATTTTCAGAGTAGAACCTTCACTCTGTTTCCTTTCTTTCTTCTGCTACAAAAATCATGTCTGGGTCCTTCGGATTCTTCTTTGTGGGTCTTACGCTGTTGTTGTTGGTCGGGGTGGCTAATGCTGTGGCCAACACTTCCAACAAATTTGATCAACTCTTCCAACCAAGTTGGGCTTTTGACCACTTCATTCATGAAGGGGATCTCCTCAAACTCAAACTTGACAGTTTTTCCGGTAAACCACCATTTTTTGTTGTCTTTTTTCCACCCTCAAACCTTATCACAATACTTTTTTAGCCATGATCTTTGACCCCCCCCCCCCCCCCCCTTCTTCCAATGAGAAATCTATTAGTGACATTATGGTGTTTTCTATTATTGTGAAATTGCTTATTTTGTGTTAGTAACCGATATTAACATTAACTTGGACATTTTCAGGCGCTGGTTTTACTTCCAAGAGCAAGTATATGTTTGGGAAAGTCACCATCCAGCTTAAGCTTGTGGAAGGTGACTCTGCTGGAACAGTCACTGCTTTCTATGTAAGTGAACAAATTTCATTCTTAATTCAATTATTTACTTTATTCATTTTCTTAATCTTTAATTAAATGTTTGTCATTATAACAATAATCAATTAAATATAAATACTAACTTTGGCATGTCTATGTGGCATTAACCATTCATTCATTACTCTTCTATGGAGATGCTCTACCTTTGGGACCCCATTGAATGCATACAATTCAAATCAATGTATAACTACATTTCCCTAAGTGCAAAACGTTTTTTCCTCTTTTATCTTTTGGAATCCATGTAAAGACTATTAACACAGCTATTACCCTCGTAATTTACTTTAGATCCAACTAATATTCGCATTTATTAACTTTTGTCCCCAACTTTCGAATCTACGAACCAATGCTTGGTTAAATTCCGTTCTTGGAACTTTATTTTCACCATGATCTTCCTGTTATTCTGGGGGTTGAATTGAATTTTCACTCTTTTTTTTTGTGATTCAATTATTACGGAATCTAAATGAGTCTGACACGGTGATTAATTGATGTGACGTAGATGTCATCAGACGGTCCAAACCACAACGAGTTTGATTTTGAGTTTCTAGGCAACACCACAGGGGAACCATACTCGGTCCAAACCAACGTGTATGTAAACGGAGTGGGCAACAGGGAGCAAAGGCTCAACCTTTGGTTCGACCCCACCAAGGATTTTCACTCATACTCTATCTTCTGGAATCAACGTCAAGTTGTGTAAGCACCCATTCCCCTTCTTAATTGATGCATTAAAGCTAAAGTATTTAATGTAATTATGTAACTTTAGAGTTATTTTTAAATTAAAAAGCGATGAAGTTCAATTACAATAAATTGACTAGAGAGAGGGAATAATGCTACACCATGGGTCTGAATAAAGCTGTAAAATTGCCTGCTTTTTTGCCTATGGTGGTTGAGCTATCATAGACTTGGGTTTCACTGTGTACCCATTGGGGGTTACACAAAAACAAAACCCATGGAAAAGGAAATGGAATCTTGGACAATTCATGGGTCTTCAGCAGAATATGTAGGTACATTTGTTTGTGTTACCATGCCGATCATTTAAATTTTGCATGTAGTACATATTGCAAGTTGCAAGACTTTTTAATTGTACTATAAAATAAAACTTGAATCCAAGAATTTAAATATCGGACTGCCGTGGCAAACACTGTCCCAATTGCGATAGAAAACCTTGATGTCACGGTCCAAGGTTGCAAACTGTTTTTTAAAACCTTATTTAAATCAAATTCAACACAATTGATTTCATTATAATGTTGTATTTGTTTTTTCTATGTGATCAGATTTTTGGTGGATGAAACGCCAATAAGGGTGCACACGAACATGGAGCACAAGGGAATTCCATTTCCTAAGGACCAACCCATGGGTGTGTACAGTTCATTATGGAATGCTGATGATTGGGCCACGCAGGGTGGTCGTGTGAAAACAGATTGGAGCCACTCACCCTTCTTTGTCACATACAAGAACTTCGAGATAAATGCGTGTGAGTGTCCCGTGTCAGTGGCTGCAATGGATAATGCTAAGAAGTGCACCAGCAGTGAGGGGAAGAAGTATTGGTGGGATGAGCCTAATTTGGCTGAACTCAACTTGCACCAGAGCCACCAGCTTATGTGGGTTAGGGCAAGGCACATTTTCTATGACTATTGCACTGACACTGCTAGGTTCCCAGTCACGCCTGCTGAATGTGTCCATCACCGTCACACCTGAGCAAACTTAGTGATTAGTCTAAACTTAAGGGAAGTTATGGAAATAGGATTGGGGCATAAGAAAAAAATGGTGGGTGGTAAACAAAGTTGTGGAACATGTCCTTCATGTTTCTGATTGTAATATATATTGCCACAACATTAATGTGAATTATTGGTTTTTCTTCTTGTACATTCAAATTATCTTATTTTAAGTTATGAATTCTTAGATGGAATAGAATATGAAGTAGTGTGACAAGTCTAACGGATAAATCTTTAGATAGGTCCCTAAAATATATTGCCACAGCATAATGGATAATTTATCTTAAGAAATAACGGATGAAATCCTGGACACAATTGAATATTAAGTGGGGTTGCAAGTCTAATGGATAAATCTTTAGATAGTACCTGAAATACATTGCCAAAGCATAATGTGAATTAATAGTTTTTAATTTATCTTAATTTATATAAGTTCTTTCAAGAGAATTCCTTGATGGAGTAGAATAATAAGAGTGGGGGACAAGTCTAATGGATAAATTTAATCTCCAGGGTAGTCCCTAGAATATGTGATGTGAATTTAAATTTAATTTTACTTGTGCGGTGAGACAGGGAATATTGATTGAATGTATTTTGTGCAATTCCTACTACATTAGATTTATTGATGGTTGGAGTGGCTTGCTTACTTCATTGAATTCACATTGGCATCGACTTGGCAATGGGACCACAAGCTTCACGGGTTGATTACCTTAGGGTTAGGGGGGGACCAAGAGGGGGAAAAATAGCGTTTGTTTGATAAGGGGGAAGTAGGGAATGGAGACAGAGGCAAACAAATAATTTGATACATTGTTGGCCAAAACAATTTAAGGTTTGAGGACTTTGCTTTGTGGGGGTAATGCCCGAATTTTGCAACCGTTTCTATTTGAGAAAGTTCTCAATTTTGTGCCACCATTTTTCATAAATAAGAGATGAGGTACAAAGAAACGAGTGTGTAATGTGTGTGTTTATATATGACTCTAAAGCAAGGAGTAATTCCTAAATTGGTTGCTTAATCGTTTCTATGGATAGACAATGCTTGAAAGAATCAGATTCAATGATCAACCAAAGAGTGGAAAGATTAGATGCATAAACAAATTGAAAAGCAAGCGGATTGGAATATTTAAACAGTGCAATTTAGAAAAGGGATTTGCGAATATGGAAATCATTTTCAACACCATCTTTTTTGAGGAATATGTTATGATACTGATAAGGTATGATTGATTGCATTGGTTTTGGAGAGAAAAAAAAAAGACACAATAATTATGTGCATGGCAATTTCTGTTGTTGAACTTTATAAATTTGGCACAAAAGGTCATGATTTATTATATTTTTTACTAAACGCAATATTATAATTGTAATGATCAACCCTTGCTTTTCATTGATAGAAATAAAGACAAATATGAGTCTTTAGTTGGTAGGTGCCTTCAAAATGACCTATATAGCGTAGGGCAACTTGACAACAAACATGTGAAACCTATGTTGTAATTAGGGTGGTTGACCCAACAATTATAACAATTAATTCGATTAACGCCTTGTTAATAAGGCTGGGCCCTTGGCTTGCGTGGACAATTAAAGTTTGTCTTTAAGAGGATAGAGGCTCCAAAGGTGATGATGGGTTCCTCCGTTTGAAAGGGATACTTATGGGCCATATTCAATGAAGTATGACAGAAAAGTAAACGTGTCATTTTTTTCAACTCAAATTATTTAATTGAGGATCCTATTTAGTTAAATAATATGACAAGTTTTGGAGTAAAAATTCGAGGCTCTTTTTCATTGGCACTCATTGGTTTTGCACAATGAACACCTGAAAAAAAAAGTAATTTCTGGTTATGATGAAGAGTATTCAAAGAGCATATCCGATCGTATCAATATACTGACTACTTACTTTTTTTACTCACTGCTGCAATTGTATTATTACAGCTAAAGAATATAGCTTGATGCATTATATTTAACTGCACGGCGAAAACATTATAAATTGGGCCTTTTTTATTTAAATGACATGAACTTCAGCATGGCAAAGTAACAATTTATTAGTTTGGTACATGTTACAGTTGAATTTTTTAGGAATAGGAAAGGGTAGTTTTAGTGGATTAAAGTTTGAAAAATAAGATTGAATCAATCAACGTAAGTTATAAACTTAAGTTTAACAAAATATGAGTTTATTGTAGTGATTTATGTTTAGATAGTTATTTTTTTTAATTTTTTTTGAAGAATAATAACATTAATTAAAAGTATTTTTAAATATGTAATTGCTAAGAAATATAAAGTTTATAACGTAGTAAAGTGGGTAGAATTGGGCACACGTGATTGTTGGCATTTAATATTCTCCATTAAATTATCCAACTGAGAACTGATCTTTTAAAAACAATCTCAATATTGCTTTGAATTGAAACTTCATTCTAAGTTTAGTTGTGCAAATTAACATACTATAAAAGAAATCAAAGATATTACCAAACTGAATTTATTGAGACAAACTTAAGTTGAAAGGAGACCAAATCATAAAGTAAATGTAGCCTAGTATGAGGTGTTGTATATAGGGAATAATGAAAATGCAAGATATGTAATTTGATTTAAGTAACTGGTAAAGGATCAGTCGTCAGAAGCTTTGATAGTATCTAGTTGGTTCAAATTTAACTAACCCTCATTATAAGAATAAAGTTATTTACGTATAACTTCTATATTTTTAAAATTATCTAGGATAATATTGTTTTTTTACAAAAAGATTAATATTGTTTATTGTTAAATTATGTTCGTTTATAAATGTAGAAAATCGGTAATTCAAGACAGAAGGAATTCAACAAGACAGAGTAAAACTATAGAAGTGCATGTATTTCACTGCAACGGGAGACTAGTTTGTGTGAGGGTTAGCACAAGGCACGATTTTCACTCCCCCCCAACCCCACAATAATGATAAATATGTTTAAGCTTAAGCATGTCATTGGACTGAGTGATATTAAGCTTGAATTTTTAAGTAATGTCTTAAATATAAGTTTTGTGAAAGTTTAAAGTTAATTAGTTAGGTTACTTGACAAAAATTAGTCAATGTCAAAACTTATAAATATTCTACATCAATATTACGATTGTTACGAATAAAAGATATTGTTATCTTTTATCCCGTTAAATATACAAATCTCTATCAGTTTGTTATTATCTTCTCCATAAGATAACCACCTGAAGATAGAAGATATGGCAGTTATCTTCCAGTCACCAGTATCTCTGGATATCAAGGAGGAACGGTTATTGAGCTCAACCGTTCGGCCAAAGATAATGGGCCTCAACCATCGTTCTCTCAGTATTCAGGTACTATCCTATAAATACAGCATCAGTCATGGTGAAAGGTACACACATAATTCTGACTCTCTCTTTTCATTCACACTGCACACACCGCACGCCAATTGCGTTGTGAGTATTGCTGCTGTGATCTTCTTCTTCCTTAAGCTGCTTCACTTCCATAAGCCTCTTAAGAGAGAGAGCCTGATCCTATATCAAAATACCCAACACCACTTGTTGGACATTTCTGTTCTCTCCGAGCAGAACAATGGCGCCGTCTGTGGGAACGATAAATTTCGAATCCCACCATCTCTCAATGGCTAATACCAGAAGACACCGAAATATCCGACGTGAAGACCCACCCAGGAATCCGACTCCGGAGAATGTGGTGGCAGAAGACGCACTGTCCCACACGGCCTCATCTCGTGCGGGATCTGCAACACGTGAGCCGACCGACGCACCGGCAGGGAATTCGGAAGCTTCGCAACGATTCATTCAGAGTGCTCTCCAGTCATTGTTGACTCGAATGGAGAATTTGGAGAAGCGTTATGAACTCCAACGCCAGAAAGACATCCAGCGGCTGATTGCTCAGTTGGAGGATCGCGATAACAGGAGACGGGAGGAGGAACGTCGGGAAAACGCCGGCGAAAGGCGAAGAGAGGAGCGTCGGCAGAATACCGACCACGCAAAAGATCATGTAGAAGCCGACCAACCCCATGCAACGGCTAGGAGACCAAGGCCAGCGACGTCAGCCCGAACAGCCGGGACCGACCAGAGGGATCCAGTCGACCATTCCGAGCGGGGGAGAACATCTCGTTCACAACACGAGGCTCACCGCTCGTCGTCGACCATGACACCTGAATATGCCGTGGAAGAAAGACCGGCGGGAGAGATCATTCGTCATCCCGGTCAAGGCGAGGGCACGTACAGGAGGAAGTATAGCCGGGGCCATCAAAACAATAGCCCGTTTGTCGACCGCATAGTGAAAGCTCCATTTTTGGAAGACTTCGACGGTTCTTTCTTGAAGAAATATGACGGGAGCCAAGATCCTCAAGAACATATCGATGAGTTCGATATGCAGATGTGCATCCGTGGAATTGATGAGCCCATCATATCCCGGATCTTCGCTACTACCTTTACCGGAGCCGCCCAGACTTGGTTCCACTCATTGCCGCCGAGGACCATTCGTAACTTCGAGGACTTCGGCCAAAAGTTTTTGCTAAATTTTGCAACGAGCAAGAAGCAGCCGAAATCCGAGTTAGTATTGGGGAAAATACGCCAGCAGAATGGAGAGACGCTGCAAAGCTACTTGGACCGATTCAAGGAAGCCGCATTGCAGGTCCACGGGCTAGAAGAGAAAGTCCACGTCCACCTCTTATCGGCTGGGCTTCATGGGTCTTCCCGACTTGCCAAGTCGATTTACAAGGACCCGGTGAAGTCCCTAAATGACTTTGGGATCCGGTCCAAAAAATATTTGGAATTGGAACAGATGGAGATCGCCAACTCGGCTCTGAGGGAGAATAAAAAACCTTCTTCACCAAAGAACCGACGTCCAGAAAACTTTCAAGTCGGACAGTCCAGCCGACATCCGACAAACACCACGGCAGGCCGATCTCCCCGAGGATTCCCCGACACTCGTCTTAGAACGGGGAGATATGAATCAAAGTTCGACAGATATGCTCCACTAAACGCCACCCATAGTTCGAAGAGAAGGGATAGATTACTCTTGGTATTGTGATTTTCACAATGGACCGGGACACACCACCGACCAGTGTTGGGAGCTCCGAGATGCAATCGAAAAGTTCGTACGTGAAGGCAAGTTACGCCAATACGTAATCCGAACCCAGGGGCACCAGGCCAAGTGAAAAGCCCAGCAGGAGAACAAACAACGAGACGACAAGAAGAGTAAGAAGGATGACGAGTTCCCAGAGCCCGAGTTCGAATGCAACGTCATCACAGAAGGATTGGGGGGAGGAGGTGACACGACCAATCAACGGAAGAAGTACCTCAAGGAGGTAATGTCAGTAAGAGACCGGCCGAAATTCAAGGAAACCAGCGGTGGGAGTAGCAAAAAAGACACACCCCCGCTGATTTATTTTACTGAGGATGACTTGAAGGGAGTGGTACCCGGACATGAAGACGGTCTCGTCATTACGGGGACTGTCGCCAATTTCTGGGTCAAAAGGATATTTGTCGACAATGGCAGTTCGGCCGACATTATCAACTGGAGCACCTTCAAAAAGATGAATTTGAAGGAGGAGGACTTGAGGCCATGTCAAACCATGTTGTACGGCTTCAACGGTGAAGGTACCGGCTTAAAGGGGGCCATTGACCTCCAATTAACGCTGGGGACGAAGAAAGGCTTCAGGTCGGAAAGGGTGACGTTCACCGTCGGTGAATTCCCGTCACCATATAACATCATCTTGGGGAGACCCACACTTCACAAGTGGGATATTCTGATGTCTACCAAGCATCAGAAAATGAAGATGATAGGGCACCTCGGCAAAGTCATCACGATTTGCGGAGATCAGAGAGAATCCCGGCAGTGTTATTATAACACGATCAAGGAGACGGAGGGTGGCTCATCATCCCCTCCTCGAATTCGGCAAGGAGAGCAACGAGGATCCAGGGCCGAGGAGCATTCATCCTGGAAGCCGGTCCATCTGGTAGAGCTCGATATGCGGGATGTTGAGGAATGGAGACCTGAGCCGGTGGACGAACTTGAGGACGTCCAGATCGGCGCTTCCCCGGGACAAATTACCAAGGTAAGCAAGCAGGGCGACCCAGAAAACAAAGGCAGATTGATTCAATGCCTGAAGGACAATCAGGATGTCTTTGCTTGGAAGGCATCCGAGATACCGGGGATCAAGCCTACCTTCTGCTGCCACAAGCTGGCGATGTATCCCGGCTCTAAACCTGTAGAACAGAAGAACAGAAAGCTCGGCCCAGACAGAAGACAGGCGTTGACCAAACATATTGAAGAGTTGCTCGAGGCTGGATTCATCAGAGAAATCCAATATACGACGTGGCTCTCCAACGTGGTGATGGTGAAGAAGCCCAATGGGAAATGGCGAGTTTGCGTTGATTACACCGACTTGAATAAAGTCTGTCCCAAAGTCTCGTACCCAATGCCGAGTATCGATCAGCTCGTAGATAACTCGGCGGGTTTCCAGCTGCTGTCTTTTATGGACGCTTATTCGGGGTATAACTAGATACCCATGCATCCCGACGACAGAGAGAAAACAGCATTCCGAGGTATCGATGCTAACTATTGTTATGATGTCATGCCTTTTGGCTTAAAAAATGCAGGGGCGACTTACCAGAGAATGATGAACAAAGTCTTCTCGGATCAAATCAGGCGTAACATTGAAGTATACATCGACGATATGATCACGAAGACATCGGCCACTGGGGACCACATCCAGGATTTGAAAGAAACCTTCCAGAAACTGCGGCAGCACAACATACGGTTGAACCCACTGAAATGTGCATTTGGAGTAAAAGCCGGGAAATTCCTGGATTTTATGCTGACCCACAGGGGAATAGAGGCAAACCCGGATAAGTGCAAGGCCGTCCTGGATATGCAGTTTCCGACCAACAAGAAGGAGGTACAACAATTAACGGGGAGGATGGCGGCTCTAACCCGATTCTTGCCAAGGTCCGCGGACAAAGCTCTTCCTTTCTTTAAGTTGTTAAACAAAGAGGCAAAGATCAGATGGAATTTGGCGTGCGAGGAGGCGTTCCAACAGATCAAAACATGCTTGGCCTCACCACCAGTACTGTCAAAGCCAGAGCCGGGGGAGACACTTATCTTGTATCTCTCGGTTGGCGATGAAACCATCAGTGCAGTCTTGGTCAGGGAAGTAGACAAGACTCAGCTCCCGGTATATTTCATAAGCCGAGATCTCAAGAACTCGGAGCTGAGGTACCAAAAGCTCGAGAAGGTGGCTTTCGCCTTACTCACCACAACAAAGAGGCTCCGCCCATACTTCCAGAGCCATACCGTCGTCGTTCGGACAAATCAACCCATCCGACAAGTGTTGCATAAGCCGGATTTGGCAGGAAGGATGATGAACTGGGCAATCCAGTTGTCCGAATTCGACATCCAGTACGAAGCCCGCCATGCCATTAAGTCACAAGCCTTGGCCGATTTCATAGTAGAGTTGACACCGACGTCGGCCACTCAACAGAAAGAGAAGGTGTGGAAAGTTTACGTTGACGGCTCATCTAATGCGAAGGGAAGTGGAGCCGGGGTCATTGTTGAAAATCCCGATGGAGTATCCCTTGAGCAGTCGCTCTAGCTCAAATTTCCGACTTCTAATAACCAAGCAGAATACGAAGCTCTGATTGCAGGATTAAAGCAAGTCAAGGAGCAGGGAGCGACAAGGGTCAACGTCCTTACTGACTCTCAGCTGGTTTCCGCGCAGATCGATGGCAGATATCAAACCAAAGGCCCTCTGCTAGCCAAATATCTAGCAAGGGTAAAAGAAATTATGGCAGAGTTCGACGAAGTGATAGTCGCCCACATTCTGAGAGAGGAAAACGCCTGAGCCGACATCCTATCAAAGTTGGCCAGTACGAAAGGGGCGGGAAACCACAGAACGGTTATCCAGCAGGAGCTTGCCCAGCTGGCATGTGTCATGATCATACTTACTGCCGAGGACTGGCGGAGGCCCATCATCAATTATTTGGAACAAGGAATCATCCCAGATGAGGAGATAGAAGCGAAGAAACTAATCCGGGAAGCGGCTATGTATGTAATCCTCGATGAAGAACTATACCACCGAGGACTGCATACACCATTATTGTTGTGCCTAAGCTCAGACCAAGCTGAGTACGTGCTCTCGGAAATACACGAAGGGATCAACGGACAACACATGGGGCAAGAGCTTTGGCGCTAAAAGCCCTATGTGCAGGATATTTTTGGCCGACCATGAAGGCCGACGCAGCGGAGCATGTCAAAAAATGTGATAGTTGCCAAAGACACGCGAAGATAGTGTGGATTTCCCCGTCCGAGCTCAGTTTGATCACTGCACCGTGGCCATTTTACAAATGGGGCATGGACCTACTAGGGCCATTTAAAGCTACGGAGGGTCAAATGAGATGGCTAATAGTGGCCGTTGACTATTTTACCAAGTGGATCGAGGCCGAGCCGTTGTCCGCCATCACCTCGGCCCGCGTTCAAAAGTTCTTGGAGCGAAGCATAATAACAAGGTTCGGAATCCCGGCAGAGATCGTCACCGACAATGGGACGCAATTTACCGACGGAACGTTCAAAGTAATGATGACCGGCCTCCATATTAAGCACCACTTCGCCTCAGTGGAACATCCCCAGTCTAATGGTCAAGCAGAAGCAGCCAACAAAGTCATCCTCGAAGGGTTGAAGAAAAGAATGAACGAAGCCGATCCGAACTGGGTCGAGCAACTCTATTATGTGCTCTGGGCTTACAGAACAACGGCCCAAACGGCTACTGGAGAGACCCCATTCAGGATGACTTATGGCTGTGAAGCCATGATCCCTGTAGAGATCGGCCAATCATCATGGAGGAGGCAGCATATATCTCAGGAGAACGACAATGGTGCTGCCCTAACGGCCGAGCTGGATTTGATAGAAGAAGTTCGCGCTGCTGCCCATCGCCGAGATCTCCATCAAAAGAGCAAGTTGGCCCAAAGGTTCAACAGAAAAGTGAAACCGAGGTCCTTTGAAAATGAAGATCTCGTGTTACGCCGAGCGGACATTGGAAACAAGAACGCCCGAGATGGGAAGCTAGCAGCAAACTGGGAAGGACCATACCGAGTTATCCAAAATCTTGGACAAGGAGCATACTTGTTAGAAACCTTGAACGGCAAGCAAGTCAAACGGACTTGGAACGCGGACAAGTTGAAGAAATACTACAGCTGACTATGCGCAGCCAAGAGGGTCCATGTGTTTTCCTTTAGTTGGCTTCTAGTCGGTCATAGGGATCATGGAACTTCACCATGTGTTTCCCTTTAGTCGGCTTTAAGTCCGTCATCGGAATCATGGACACCATGTGTTTCCCTTTAGTTGGCCGATGGGCCCGTCATTGGGATCATGAGATTAGTGTGATTTCCATTAGATTTTGTGAACCGAGGACATCGAACCCGCGCAAGTCTATTTTGAAGGTCACCAGTTACAATGTAAATTTTCATGTTTTTTCAATTGATTATGCGAACCGGGAACAAAAACCCGCGCAAATCTGTAATTGATACCATGAATTATAAAATTCTTAATGCAAGGAATATTTTCGTGCACGAACTATGAGCGCTTAGTCGTTGTTTTATATTAACTCGGTCCTGATCAGGCCGGCGTAACTATTTAATCACGGGTGAATCATCGGATTTTTCGAAAGAATTACATCTACAGGTTAACGTTACGAATATATTAACAGTTGCTAAGACGGGAACATGATCCCTAAATTACATGTAATACCGACTAAGTGATTCAGATTAAATAATATTCTTGGCCATAGAAGCCAACCTACGAAAGTACAGTACTTGAAACCCGACCGAGGAGTCCAGATAAAAAAGTACTTGGCCGTTGAAGCCGATACACGGAAGAAATAAACGACAATGTATGACTGATGAAAGCCGACCAATATTACTTAATCGTGCAAAATATTCGATCAATGAAAATATACAGTAAATTGTTCAGAAAACAGAAGTACAAATAAAACCGGCTTCCCGGTCCTTCAGTTTCCCCCGCCGCTCGGACCTGGGGCCTCCCCGGGTGAATCTGCTGAGCTTAGCTCCTCCTCTTCGCTATCAGAAAGGGTCAGCAGCTGACCATTCCCAACATAAGATTTGAAATGCATTCCCTCGGTGTTCAATGGGACGCCAGGGTTGAGGAATCGGATTTGGGCCAAAGCATTGTTGAAGGACGCTTCAGAAGACTTAGCAAGCTGGGATTGCACAAACATCATTTCGCGATAGGCTTCATCCGTATCCTTGGTCTTCTTGTCGTTTAAGGCCAACAAATCCTTGTATTGCACAGCAGATTCAGCGGCCCGCTTCCGGTAAACGGCTGCAGACTCTTGGAACTTGGCCGCATCAGCGCGGGCGGACTCAGTTTCCGCCCGAGAGGCTTCCAGCTACGCCCGAGAAGACTCCAGCTGAGCCCGAGCAGTTTCGAGTTCGGCAGTCCGCCTAGCCACCGACTCCTGAGCTTCTTTGACCTCCGCTCGGGATGCCTCCACTTCTTTGGCAGAAGTAGCAGCACTTTCCCGGGCAAGATCCAGCTCCTGTTGAAGCCGCCAGATCTCAGTCTCGGAAGCCTCAAGGTCGGCGGCCCCTTTGCAAGCTTTTTTGTTTAAAGCTACTAAGTTTCCAAGCAAGGAGGCGGTCTTGTGGTAGGCCAACTCCAGTGAGCTCAACTCCTCTTTTTCGGGATCGCTGAAGGGAACCAGGTCGGAGTATCTTTTGGGTGCCCGGAGAACATGGAAGAGCTCCCGAGTCACACCTTGGTCCCAAAGAGTTCGAGGGGACAGTTGGAGGTGCTCCTCGGGAGGCCCAGGCGCCGGGGCAGCATCAGCAGCGACCAGGGCATCCACAGCAACGTCAGCCATGGGCTCATCGGCAACGTCGATGGGTGCCTCGGTCACCGGAGAAGACGGAAGAGGGGCTGAAGGAGCCTCAGTGATTGGCTCGGCCGGGACAGGGGACTCGGCTGGAACCGGGGACGATCGAGACTCGTTGGCCGCCTTTTGGCGATTGTCCTCAGTCCGCTTTCGCTTCCTCCGGAGCTTCAGGGCTTCAAGATGTGCTGGCCGAGGGGCAGGGTTTGTGTTCATCTCGGTCGCTACACAACAACAATAAAATAAACATCAGAACCAGTATTAAAAATTGGCAGTGATAATTTTCAGAAGCAATTCAAACTGACCACACTGAATATAATAAGCTATGGGAGCCAAGTTGTTTTAGACTTTGTATGCTAATATGGTAGCCGCGGAAGAAGCATCCGAATCCGACAACCGAGTCTCGTCGGTTCGATAAGCAGCGGAAGGAAGATCATGGTGGGTGGAAGTCCAGTACAAAGGGAACTTCCATGATCCCGAGGAAGACTCAAATCTAGAAAAAAATGGATGTTGGCCGGGTTCGGCAACAACTTTGAAGAATTTGTCTTTAAAACTTTTAAAAGATTCGGCAAAGAGAGAAAAGAGCCGACGGTCAGATTGTCGGTCTTTTCGACAGAGAAAAAATAAAAGAATAAAGAATAAGTACAAGGGACCTCTAGTTTCTGACAAAGAATTTTGAAGGCCTGCATGAAGGCCCAGCCATTCGGATGAATTTGAGAAGGAGCAACTTGCAGGTGCTCTAGCACCCGCATTTGGAAGTCAGTAAAGGGAAGACGGACTCCCAACCGAGTGACTATGTCTCTGTAAAATAAAAAGAAATCAGGGTCATTACCCTCTCGGGTAGAGCATACAGGCTCACCCGAGCGGGGAAGACAAACATGAAAGCCCTCTTGGTCCCCAAGGGGGAGGGATGCAAGGTCCTCGGAACTCATCACCGAGGTGTGTTGCAACACCTCATGAGCAACCCAGGGAAACCTACCTGTCAGAGCAGGAGAAAGAGTTTGGGAATGAGACCCGGTTGCGGATTCGTCAACGGTTGTGGTGACTGATGGGTCCATAGTTATCTATAACAATAAAAAGAAAATAATTAGTCAAGTACCTGGAAGGAGAACCGTCAAGGGACTGGGTTGAGAAGAGGCCAGAGTCGGTATGGTAGATTCTTCAACGGAAGTCGGCATCCCAGTATTTAAATCCGACTGGGATGGTGGAATAGTTAGTTCTTTGGGGGGAGGTTTAGGAACCCAGATGGGGTTATGACGACAGCGGTCCAACAATTCCTCAGCCTGCCTATTGAGGTCCCTACCAACTAAGTACATGAATTCCTCAATGCAATTTGAGCAATGCTCGTACTGAACTTCGAAACCTGGCTCGGGCACGGGGTAGGTTTCAGAATCATCTGAAGGGGCATTACTTGAAGAGATGGAAGCCTTAGGGGATGCCCTAGATTCAGAAGCCCTAGATTGGGAAGCAAGAATTGCTGATCTTTGACGCGATGAGGACCCCAAGTTAGAAGACCCTAACCTAGAAGGATTGGGAAGTTTGGGGCCTAATCTGGAAGGGATGGGAAGTTTTGGAGCAGAGGCTTTAGAATTGCCTGGACCCGAAGGGGCTCGAAGCAGGGATTTCCTTTTTTCTTCTTCAGGAAGGGGCAAACCATAAAGCCAAAATGCAGCACGGGGGGTACACGATTTGCGGATTTCTGCTTCTTGCTCAGGGGTGTATTTCATGATGAAGGAGAAATAAGGTACAAAGATTGGGGAATGTGAAGGGGGAATTGACACTCAGGGTTTGTGCAAAATAAGATGAAATGTAAAGAATTGCAAAAACAGTAAAGGAAAGGAGAAAGCAAAAAGATACCTGGAGCAAATGAAGGTCGATGAAAGAAGGATTGATAAGGAAGCACAGGAAACACAAAAGAACGCAAGAGTCGCAGAAGATGGAAAAGAAACCCAAGGAAGAAGCAAGTATGCAGAAATTGCAAGAGAAGTGCAAAGACAGTGAGAATGCCAAAGGTGTGAAAATAACAACAAAATAAGTGTTTTAATGAAATGAAACGGAAAGGGCGCATTAAACAAGAAGTGTAACCGCCAGAATTCAAAAATTATGGATAATAACTGCTGGTCATAGAAGAATGTGGAGAGAGTAAATGCGTCATTAGCACAAAGGGGAAATGATTGAAGCGTGCAGGGAAAGGACAAAAACTGATCAACAAGACACGTGGTGGCTGAAGGTGATAAGACATTCCATTCCCCTATGTTTTTAGGCGTTCCATTCTTCTATGTTCATAGCTGTACAAGCGGTTGTGAAAAGACAAGGGACAGCTTGACATTGAAATCGACAAGGAATGACTGGCAGACTTGATCAGATGATGTGCCATTTTTACAAGGGGCAGGTGCGAAGTACACCTCGGTTCAAATGATGGTCATTTCGGCTTGGATATTGATCATCTCGGTTCGGACGATTGTTACCTCGGCTCGGGTCTCGAGTACTTCAGCTCGGATAATAAGCATGTCGGTTCGGACATCAAATTAGCCTTGCTTAGGTTTTACCTAAAAAGCATAGTCGGCTTCATTATTGATACATCACGGCCATCCAGAATGCTAGAAGACCGGGCTGAGGGGCATCTGTTACGGATAAAAGATATTGTTATCATTTATTCCATTAAATATACAAATCTCTATCAGTTTGTTATTATCTTCTCCATAAGATAACCACCTGAAGATAGAAGATATGGCAGTTATCTTCCAGTCACCAGTATCTCTGCATATCAAGGAGGAACGGTTATTGAGCTCAACCGTTCGGCCAAAGATAATGGGCCTCAACCATCGTTCTCTCAGTATCCAGGTACTATCCTATAAATACAGCATCAGTCATGGTGAAAGGTACACACATAATTCTGACTCTCTCTTTCCATTCACACTGCACACACCGCACGCCAATTGCGTTGTGAGTATTGCTGCTGTGATCTTCTTCTTCCTTAAGCTGCTTCACTTCCATAAGCCTCTTAAGAGAGAGAGAGCCTGATCCTATATCAAAATATCCAACACCACTTATTGGACATTTCTGTTCTCTCTGAGTAGAACAATGATAATAAAAAAATTTATTTAATTTCCTCCATTCCTAGACTAATGAGTTATTAAAACATATACTTAGGATGTCACTCAATTAGAAATTTCAAAAAGAGTTATATATAGAGAAAGCGAGACAAAAGAGACTTAAAAAAAATCAAATTTTTTTTATTGGATTAAAAAGTTCCTTTTGTATAAAACATGCGTGTTATTTTTATATTAACTCAAAATTATTTGAAATAACTCATTCATCTACATTGAAATTAATGTAATATATATTCTTAAAACATATATAAATATGAATCATTTAGTAGTTTTTTAAATTATCATTAGAGTAATAATACTTAGACATTCCAATATTTTAAACATTTTATTAACATTTTTCATATTTACTAATCTCTTTTTGTAAGATCAAATATATATTACATCTATCACTTTGAGTCGACACCATAGTTTATGTAATAGGTTTATAAAATGTCCATCATAATTTATAAAAAAATGCGATTATTTATTGATACTTTTATATGTCACATGCTTTATATCAGTTTCTATTTATTTTTTTAATCATATTATATTACTTTTTACATTCATTTTTCCCCCTTTCTAGATACCAATTAGAGATTAGTATCCACCAATATTTTTCCTTATAAAAATAGAAAATTGCTTTTAGAAAAGTAACACAAAGATATGTCCACTTGAGAATCCTTAGCACAGTGGAGTTGCAATGGATTTCGGCACGAAGAGAACCCTTCCTCTTTCCAAGAATGAACCCTTAAACTTGACGGGGTCTAGGGTGCGAGAGTAAAAGAAGTTTCGTATAATATGAAAGTAATGTGGGCCTTGGATTTTAATTTCACGCTTTTACATGCTGGAGTGCTACCACTTGGATTCGTCTTATGTTGGTTATTTACATGTCAAATGCGCGTGCCTATAGTATTAGTGTCAGAAAATAATAGAAAGTTGTACTTTTGTAATAATAGAATCCGTCCACTTGTGGAAGCTAAATGCATGAAACAATTATATTTTTTTTTGCACTTTGGTAAGCATATTATAATAGAAATTTGTTTTTTTTAGAAAATAATATTAATGTAAATGATATAAATTGAAATAGGTAATTGCATATAAATGAATTTTTTAAATGAATTTTTTCTTATAAATTTGATTGTGAGTTGAAGTAAAATAACATGAAAAGTAAATAAGAAAAATATTAAATCTATTTTTAAAATACAAAATATATTGAAGTTAAGTAATTAAAACGATTATATTTTTTGTTCTTTGATAAGCTTATGATTATAGAAATTTCTGTTTTTATTTTAAATAATATTAATGTACATTATATTAATTGAAATAGGTAAGTATATATAAATGAAATTTTTGTTATAACTTTGACTTTGAGTCCAAATAAAATAACATGAAAAATGAATATCGTGATTTAAAAAAAAATGTACAAGATGTATACAAAAAAAATATAGATAATTTGAACTGTTGTTAATTGTTGATAAGATAAATAATATAATGTTAATAAACAATATGGAGTGTACTTCGTAAAATAGAGGTGTAATTAGCAAATTCAAATTTTTTTTCATGAAACTTATCACAAATTGGAGGTGCAAAAAGCAAAAAGAATATACGACTTTAAAGTCGAACGTATAAGTACGACTTTAAAGTTGTATGTATACACACAACTTTTAAGTCCTATTTCATTTTTTGCTCTTTGCATCTCCAATTTCTGATAAGTTTCATGTAAAAAATTCAAATTTGCTAATTACACCTCTCTTTTACGAAGTACACTCCCATCTTTTCTTTTAAATCTTAAATTTGAAATGCTAATATTTTTAAAATGAAGCCCAAATAATTATGAGGATTGTGTTGACAAAAGTAGAAGTAATTATATTTATAAAAATTCACTAACAAAATCAACATATTTAATTAACAAAATCAAAATAAATATATGTTATTTCATATTTTACAAATTAAAATTATTATCAAAATATTTTCAAATAACAATAAATCTCTAAAAATTTAAATTTTAACAATACTACAAAATTTTACAAAATTAATTAAAATATTAAATGTAATTCAAAGTAATTACAACATAAATTAATATTAAATAAAACATAAAAAAATAAAACAAAGATATTAAATACATATTAATTACTAAATTCTTAAATAATAAATAAAATTATTTTATAAACATTTCATAAACAAAATATTTTAAAAAATTAAACAAAACAATAATTTAAAACATTTAAAAAGCCAAAACGTTAAAAGCAAAAAAGCTATAAAAAAAAAAGCAAAATCGTATAGTAACTTACGACTTCACCAAAAAGCAAAAAAAATATTAAGGAAGTCGTAAATTACCATACGACTTCCATTAAAAATAAAAAAAATCAAATACGACTTTGGAGTCGTATAGAAATAAAAAAATTACATTAATGTCATAAATCCCTTCGTAAATTGACCTCAACTCACAGTCGAAGTTATAAGAAAAAAATCATTTATATGTAATTACCTATTTCAATTTATATCATTTACATTAATATTATTTTCTAAAAAAACACAAATTTTTATTATCACAGGCTTACCAAAGTAAAAAAATAATATAATTCTTTCATTCATTTTGCTTTCCCAAGTAAAAGGATTCTATTATTACAAAAGTCCAAATTTTTATTGTTTTCTGACGCTAATACCGTACAGGCACGGGCATTTGACAATGTAAATAACCAACATAAGACGAATCCAAACAGTAGCACTCCCGGTAGCACTCCAGCATGTAAAAGCGTGAAATTAAAATCCAACGACCCACATTACTTTCGTATTATACGAAACTTCTTTGACTCTCGCACCCTAGACCGCGTCCTCAAACTCACATGATTTCGTAAATGTTACTATTTGCACCTATGAGATGATTCATGAGCAGTAATATCCCTGGTAAATGAAACAACATCTCTTTTATTCCGTTGTCGTGTGTTGCCAGTTACGTCCCTCATGCCCTTATCAACTTATCTGTCTTGCCTAGGAAAAAAGGCTCTTCTCTGAAGCCACGGACTATAGATTTGAGAAAGAACAAAATGTGTGAAAACTGAAGAGGAAACAAATCGTGAATTTGATTTGGAGACCTCGTGATGCACACCGACAACCGACATATTCGATGTCTCGACTTTGGGAAATTAAGTCCAAAAACAATTGAAGCATGCATCGATGTCCGAAATGACGACCATTGGTGTTGGTTGGGGTTAAAATAAAAAACAAGAGTATAAGTGTCAAAGGATGGTGTGAAGAGGGCCAATGGAGAGAGCCATCAATTGAAATGGACGTTGGACCCCAACACAATCGGTAATCAATTTCGGATGAGTCCATCACCAACAAGTTTTATTGGGGGTTAACTTTTAACCATGTAATTAATAAGTAGTTATATGTTGATAATACACTTTTTTTTTTAGTGTGGCCATAGTGTACCAATCCTATCATTAGATTCTGTTTAGGAGAGCAAACATGTATCATAAAGAATGTAACACCAAATAAAATTTCAATTAATAATAAATAAATTTATATCTCATAAGAATATGGATATGATTATGCTGTCAATCTGAAAATTTTGTTGATAGATAATTTATAAATATTTTTATAAACGCTTTTTTACTCTTGAGGTTTGGTTTAATCATGGTGAGTCATCAGGATCCAATTCACCTAATTTTTTTTTATTAAAAAATCATAAACGATGAAGTTAAAGTACGTCATTTTTTACTGTATTGAGTGTTAGTACTTAGTAAAGTAATGTTTAAATTTGAGGTAATGATAAAATGGCTAAGGTAAAGTTGGGTTTGATAAGTGTAAAAAGTTTTAAAAAAAAAAGAATGTATTTATTATTAACTTATAATCAATTAAATTATAAGATATTTTAATTTAAATTAAAGATAAACATATTTTTATCAATATGTCATTGGTTTAACTAGAACTAAGCTTGGATTGAAAATACATTGTTGGAATTAGTAGGACCTTTTAGCAAAAAAAAAAATAGTTATTAATACTTTATCCCAATATCATATCCAATTTTTATTTTGCTCGGAGATATCTTGTCTTTGGATACTTTGCTTGGAAAATTAAGATCAGCTTTGGGCGTTCACTGGTTATCAAATATTTGAAGCAACATTTTAAATTGTGGGGATTAAAAATCACTAATAAATGATAATTTTAACTAAATCATGAATCTAAATTTTAGACATTTTAAAATGTTATCATCATTATTGTAATTATACAAAATTATATCTTAATAAATACTATTTATTTTAAATTTTATATAAAATTATATATAGCCAAAGTAGCATAACTTTAAATTTAAACTAGACCAATATTTTTAATTATAAAAAATAAATTAGTATTTATTTATTGAATATATATTTTAATTTATTATTTTTATATTAAAACACTGATGGACAAAAAATGAAAAATAAATTACTGAAAGTCTGATAATCTATTTTTTACTTCATATTAATAATTTGAAATCATTCACAACATTATCATGATTAAATTCTATAAAACAAGACTCACATCCTCAATGATTATAGAATTAGGTCAAATTTTTTATTTTCCTTTTATTAAAATATTAAAAAATATGAGTTATATAGTCTATCTTGAAATATATGATATATTACTTCAATGAATTATAATATTTAATTTATTTTTATTTTTTTAATCATAACCTCATGAAATTAATAATTAATTTGATTAATTTTGATAAAAATAAAGGTACACATAATATCTTAAAACACTATTTATAATGCATTGTTTATAATAAATTTTAGGTTGATAAAAAATATTTATTAATATATATTACAAATTATAGTTTTATAACATACCAATAATATAAAATATTGTAAAGAATAACATTATAAATATATCTATCTGGAAAAGAAACCCTTCAGGTTGGACGCATGCCACAATTTGATGAACAAAATTCTCTCATTATCTTTCTCACTTAACCTTTTTTCTTTCTTCCTTTTCAATTTTTTATTTTTATGTTTTTATCTTATTTTAAATTGTTTCTAATTTATGATATAATAAATTTATATAAATTATATATTATTATTATTATTATCATCATCATCATCATTACCATTATGTTGTTATTATAGTATAACATGTTAATAATATAAAAATAATATTATAAATATAATAATGATTAAACTCTCTCTAGGTATATTATATTAATGTTTTAAATATTTTATTTTAAAAATTTTAGTTCTATCATTTATATAAACATATATAATCATAAAAATAAAGAACCATTGTATTATTGTATTTTTTTTGCATGATATTTAATTTTTCTTGAAATATTTAATGTAATAATATGCTTAATACTATTATATAAAAATATGTTAATATTTTTATTTAATGGACAATAAATTATAAAATTAATTATCAAAACTAATTATAATTTAGTTAGCTAAATTTATTTTTAGTTAGGAATCCTATAAACTTATTTATACTGATAAATAATATAGGATCATTTAAAAAAATAGAAATGAATATTTTGTTGATTAATATTTAAATTAGGTTATTAAAATTTTGAATTTAATGGTTATATACTCACATTGTAATGCTGTTATAACTTTGAATATAATTATTACAAAAGTCAACAAACTTATCATACATGATATGTTTAAGGACGGAATCTAGGGTACGCAACCCAAACTCCTGCGTACCGTCCGAAAGGAAATAATAGCAGTTGGATTGAAAATGTGGAAATGGATTAAAAAGTGGGAACTGGTTGTGCTTTTTGCTTTTTGTAGACTAACAACACATGTGAATGACTCACACAGTTGTACAAATACTATCGTGTGAACGCTTCCACGCCCCGCCGCTACACCAAGGTCCCATCATCATGACTTGTCATATATCTAGTGGTGCATTTTTGTCTAGTGTGTGCGTTGTTTCCCACACAATGCTAACTCTTCCGTGCTTTTGTAGGATTTTGTTCACTCTGGTCAAAGTCAAAACTATTCACCCCTTTGTCATTTTTTAATTCATTTCTTTCTTATTTTCCTACACTCAATCGATCACATATAATCATTGATTTCAAAAACAAAAATTGAGGTTTGATCGTAAATAGATTGTATTTTTTATTTAAACATATATGGATATAGTCATAAATATAAAAGTATAATTTGACCATTTATATATAGTTTTATACTATGTGATTGATTACCTGAATTTTGTCTCATTTATAATCTAAGTCTGAGTTAAATTAATGAATATAAAAATGAATAAAAATAGCATTTAATTACATTTAATGATTTAGCAAATTATATTTTTATTTGTAATTATTACCAATCAAGATTATTGTTATCAGAAAGTTTTAAATTAAAATTGTTTCAAAAAAATTAGTTATGATAGAGATAAAAATTTTAATGAATTTATAAAAATGATTTTTGTTATAAGAAAATTTTAAATTACTTACTAACTATAGCATAAAGTAAATTTGTTTTAATTTTATTTTTATATGATAAAAACTACAATTATCATTTATGAGAAATAATGTCAACGTGGGTGAGCCGTTATGGAAAAAAAGTTTTTTTAAAACAAAGTATTTAACATAGTTATATATTATACAATAAACAATATTTGTTATTATTAAATATATTATATGTTTTTAAATTTTCATCATTTAAAATAATGGATAAATAACACTAAAATAAAGTGGTAACATTTTAAAAAAATAAAAATATTTATAGTTTTATTATTTAAATTTAATCAAGATTCGGAATATTTAAAATTTTTTATTATAAAATAATAGTTTGATTCTTTCTTATAGGACAACTAAAGTTAATTAATTTGAACATAACTTATGTGTTAACTCTACAAAGACTAAACACTATCTTGCTAACTATTTTTTCTTCCTATATTTATTTCTTTATCATATAGTTTGTAAATACTTATTCTTTCTTTACTCTTACAACACTTGACTATTATATATTAAACATTACAAAGTTTTATAATATTTGTTTTACTTAAATGAAGTTATGCTTTAATTGAAAATATGCATCTTCAAGTTAGGCTTACCCGTGCGTCCGCACGGGTGCAAATACTAGTTTAATTATAAATAAAAAAAAAAAGTTGTTGCAATTCACATGATTTCATTTATTTTTTTATTTTAAATTATAATAAGCAAATAAGTAATAAATTGAAATGTCTCTTTATCTTTTAAATATTTTTATATAAATTTTAAATTATATCATCATTTATATCTAATTTTTTCAATTTTATTAAAAAATTAATAAAATATAAAATTACACATGCAATATATAGAAAAACTAGATGGCAATTTTTTCAATTTTTTCACAATCCCCAACCTCTCCCACCCCTCCATCTACCGCGCCCCCCCTTCGCAAACCCTAATATTATCCCTCACCGCACCACACTCGGTTGGACTCATTTTGCCCCCTTTAGAACCCAAGCTTAGCGTCGCATTCCACTCCCTTCTCTCGGATCTCCCACCTGCGGCGCCTCCTACTGCCCCTGCCGCAACAAGCTTGCCCACGATGGAAAGGAGGGAGGGGAGGAGAAGGGGTTTGGGGTTCGGGTTTGTGAGGACCAAAGAAGAGGAACGATCGCAAGAGAGAATCAAAATTTGAAAACGAAGGGCTTGCAACAATGCGTGAAAAATAAAGAATCATTGAAGACGCATTGAGTCCTGATTTCAAGGACGATTTTGATAAAAAGCAGTATTTGTAGAAAATACATTTTTATGCATTTTATTAAATAAAATATATTTTTTTTCATTTTCAATATATTTTCTTTTTTTTCCAAATCAAATTCACAAATTCATAAAAATATAGGGATCAAATTGATCATAATTTATAAATTAACGAACAATAGAATTTATTTTATTCAATATTTAATTTTATAGCCACAAGTTAATAATACAAAAATGTAAATTTTTAAAACAACATATTATTTTCAAAATAATATTATCAATTTTACATTAAGACACTTACACATTATAGTTAGAAGATTATTCCATGACTTTTAGTTTCGGCATTTAGCCACTTTGTATATAAAAATAAGCTATACTAAAAGTAGAAAATGATTCCTCTTAATTATGAGAAATT
>PYAF01005925.1:1208520-1228950 GCA_007407185.1 Glycine tomentella
TAATGATCACGTTATGTGATCAAACTTATACTCTTGATATCAATATATGATTTTATAATATAAGTTTATAATTTTTATTTATCATAATAATAAAATATTTTCACAAAAGTATGAGTCTATTCTTTCAAACATTACTAAAGTAAACTTTAAGTATGTACCCAAAAAATAGTCAATTTTGAGTCATTAAATATGACTCAAATTCACATGTTTAAACTAATTTTACTTTCAATTTTTTTTACATTAATATAATGTATGCCATAACATGTAAAATTGACTCTACCTATAAAATGGACACACACTAGATAGTAGAGACCATTTACTTAATTAATAAAATCCATCTTTAATAAACATTTTAAGTGATGGATCTTATTTAGACAAGAATTGAAGTGGTAAATATTAGTAACATTTTTGTTTGTGTGGTACTATCATAAAATTTGGATTTGGGCTTGGGCATATCATGGATTACGAGGGCACCTTCAGATGCATTTATTTCACTTTCAATGCTCAACCGATTTCAAGGTATTTTAAAAAAGTTTATTAATACGCAATTACGTTTTTAAGTAATAATCATTTACATTACCATTATTTTTTAAAAAAATATTTTGTATTATGTTATCCAATCTTCATACTTAAAATAATAAAAACACCATTATTGTTATTACTTTTTAACTTCTATATTTTATACTTTACAAATACACTTTTATTTTATGTTATTTATTACGTTATACACTCTTCATGCTTAAAAATAATAAAAACACCATTATTATTATTATTCTTATTTTTTAACTTCAATATTTTATGCTTTAGAAATATATTTTTATTTTATGTTATTTTTTTGTTTTTTGTCATAATCAATTTATTATAATTTATGATAAATTTATAAATAACAACTACACTTACGCTATACCTGTGCAAAATGAAAAGCCAAACTTGCACAACAAAAAATGCACCACTAGATATCTGACAAGTCACGATGATGGGACCTTGGTGTAGCGGTGGGGCGTGGAAGCTTTCACATGTTAGTATTTGTACAACTGTGTGAGTTATTCATACGTGTTGTTAGTCTACAAAAAGCAAAAAGCACAACCGGTTCCCACTTTTTAATCCATCTCCACATTTTCAATCCAACGGCTATTATTTCCTTTCAGACGGTACGCAGGAGTTTGGCTTGCGTACCCTAGACTCTGTCATGTTTAGGTTATGGATGGATGACACCATAAAATTATTTTACACGATCATTATCCATTTTTCTCTAAAATATTTATTCTAAAAATAAAAAATAATTGTGTTTATCTACATTACATTTGATTTTTCTTGAAATATTTAATATAATAATATGCTGAATATTATATAAGAATACATTATTATTTATATTTACTTGTTACTCATTAAAACTAATTATTCATTTACTTATTACTTATTAAAACTAATTATTTTAACATTCCAAATTAATTTGACATTTTGAATTTGTAAAAATTGTTCAGTTAGAGATAATGAACATATTAAGTGATTATCCAAATCATTGATTCTTTGACCTTCTAAATATTAAAGATTCTTCTTATCCAAAATAACAATAAAAAGTAATTTGTTGAGACTAATATAAGTTTCATTATGTAACGCCCCGTATGCATTCGGTTCATTAACATTAATTTATGGTCATTAAGCGCAGCAATTATCACAGATAACAATTTGGAAGCGATAAACAACATGACGTCATAAAATATCATTAACAACACCCACTGTACATCATATATGGTGAATTCTCATAATATACAAGGTATATATCAAAACTGTACATATCCCTTTCAGGGTACAAAATCACAAGCATAAAACAAAAGTAGAGCCAACATGCTCTCCAACACTATGCCTAAGGTTCTCATAGAACCTATCCCTGCTCAGGCCTCTTGCCCTGGGATCTATCAACCGCTCCTTGAGTATCACTTGTAAAACATAATCTCCAACAGGGGTGAGGTAACAATCTCAGTAAACTCAGGGTCCTTGGAGGTCTTTCCTCCCTCTGGTTCACTTCCATGCATATAATATCAAAATTGACATTACAAACTAGCCATCACAGCTCTTAAGCCATATCACCACATATACATATGTCTCAAGGGTTCATCATCACCCTTTTTAAAAAAATACATCATCATCATTTAGCCATCACACTATTAAAACACATCACATGTACATGGCACACACACACACACACACACACACACACACACACACACATATATATATATCATTTATCAATGCCTGAGGAAGCTACATCCATCTATGTGGGCACTTTTCTCATCAGGACTTCCTATCCTTACCTGAGGAAGCTACATCCATTTATATGGGCACATCTCTCATCAGGACTTTCTATCATTTGCCTGAGGAAGCTACATCCATCTATATGGGCACATCTCTCATCAGGACTTTCTATCACTAGTCTGAGGAAGCTACATCCATCTATATGGGCACATTTCTCATCAGAACTTACTTAGACATTTATATATTCTATTCTATTCTACTGGTCAGAGAATCTCAACAATCACACAACACTATCACAGTGTATATCATTAATCCATATACATCATATACATGTTTCAATAAAACAACAACACACAATTTCAATACACATGCATCGTGATATACAATAACCATCACTCCCTTGGAGTATGGTGGAACACAGTTAGTGGGAAACACTCCCAAGAACAAAGAGCTTACCTGGCAATGCAGTGCTCTGCTGTCCAATCCCTGGACTGTGGTCTCCGCCACTGACACCTTTGGTGTCACGCCCTATACAAAGACACACACAAGCAAGAATCATCAACGGTCCTCAACCGTTTAGAAGAAAAGAAAAACAATTCCTTTCCATTTAAACCTCTTTGTCTTCTATCTTAAAGTTATCATAACTAACCACCTTATAGACGACTCACCGATCCTCGGCAGGATCTATCTCAGCCTAACCAAGGCACTAGAGTCTCTCTAAGACTCTGCATAAACCAATTCCATGTCCTAACCAGACCATATTTCAATGATTATCAATTTCATCAAAATGGTTACTTCAACACGTTTTCACCGTTTATATGGTCTCCTAAACATATTTCGTAAAAGAATCTAGGCTCATACGTATCATAATACCCTCCATTTAACCAACATTCTTCCTACTCATAGATATATCAGAACCAAAACCAAACTTCATCAATAGTCATGATTCAAAGTTCAATATTCATCAGAACAGTCTCCTGATCATACTTTTCTAAAGAATCCAAGCCTAATTCCAGCCCTAACACAAATGGGTTACTATTCATCCCATTATCAATCTCACAAATCAATCGGTAAAACTTGAGTTTCTTACCTCTAAACTGTCGAGGAAGGCTAGAAGATCATTTCCCCAAGCTTTAGCGTCCTTGAATCGCCTTTTTTTCCCTTCCAAATCTCAGTTTAACAAAGTTCCCTAGAGAACGGGGATCTCTCCGATTGATGGTTCTCTCGAGGAACTGAAGCTGGAATCTAGCTCATGGAGGAGTTCTAAACAACTTTCTAGTTGGGTGAGAAGTGTTTAGATAAGGAATGGAGTAGATATGAAGCTTTCTACTTCATTAATGGCGGAGATCAGCGGGAGGAAGAAGAAGGAACATTTTTACTCTCCCAAAATGCGAAAAATGGCCTTTTATAGGCCCCCAGTTCGCGTCCCCACGCTAATAGCGCCATTCTGGCGCTATTCGCGCCAAAATCTCCAGTTTGGACTTGTTCCTGGCGCTAATTGCGCCAGGTATTCGAGACAAATAGCCTCCAGGTGCATTCTGGCGCTACTGGCGCCACTTCTGGCGTTAACACGCCACTTTGGTGCACCTCCCACGCTAACGGCGCCACTCTCTGACAGTCGCTAATTCCGTCGCAAAATCCGTCGCTAATTCCATCGCTAACACTTTTTGTGACGGAATATAGTAAATTTATTTATTTATTTATTTATTTTCATGGTTATTATGCATTACATGTATAATCAATCACATAAAAATTACTTAAAATGTGTTAGTTAATACAATACTATTTTTTAACTTTAATATTTTCTTTTTCTGAATTATTTAAATTTAATATTTTTACATTAGTATTGTCTAGTATTTTACATTAATACTATTTAGTTTTTGGACTATCTTTAGACTAATTATTCCAAGCTTTAAAAAAACATCATTTTTTTACAAAAAAAAATGTCATTTAAAAACATATAATAATGTAATCATAAATTATTTTAGTTATATATAAACAACTAATTTAAAAATTATGAATAAAATCTAAGGTAACTTATGCAAATGCACAAGTATTATGCTACTTATTATAAACCATAAGTTTGTTATCATTCCTTTGTATGTGTAGACTCCAACTGAGGACATACCTATTGTACAAATACACTAAGAGGAACACAACAAATCACATCCACTTATACATAAAATGCACTTTTAGATTGGTGTCTATCTATAAGCGCCTTTACATAGAAAATTGAGTAGAATGTTTATACAAGCTTATTTATTTATTGTACTATTCACAATTCATCATCTTTGTTTTGACATGAGTTTTGTTTCAATGAACCTTTACATGTTTTTGTTTCGCGGTTGTATCTTTCTTTCCTCCTTACATGAAGTTTCATGTATGATCCTTCTTTATTGTTTTTAGCTAACCTTATCTTAGAGGCTTCACCGTTAGTATATTAGTAGGATGTTGTTGTGTTGATTAGGGAGTATGAAATTTTCTTGTCAAGAATACACATAATTGTGAGATGATGTCAAACCCTTATTTTGGCCAATTCGAGTTATAACCTTGTAGAACTTTGATCCTCAACCTCTAGTGCTAGATTTTGAATCCAACCATGGGATGATTCCTTTAGTGGAGTAGTCTAGGAAGTAAGCACATTGACCTTCCCTGTAGCATGGTTGTGCTCCTTTCTACCCTAACAACATCTTTTCTTAATATATAAATAGGAAAATAGAAGATGTTTTAAGCTTATCTTTTATTGTACGATGGAGTGAGCTAGGCATAAGGTAAGAACTTTGTTGGATTGGAGAACACTTGAGAAGGAACACAAAAGCGTCAAAGTGTAATTCTTTCTATCTTTCTCATGTATTTGAGGTTCTGATTGTGCTTGTCTATGCCTATGACTATGACTAATTAATCCTTTATTTTATAGGGTTATAAAGTAATATGTAAATGAATCCCAATTTTACTTAATTGAATTTGTCTTTATTAAGTCAATTATATTGGTATGTCGTACTTAAATTCTTATTAGAATTGATCAATCTATTTTTAGTTATTTGTGCATTTGTGACCAACTTCGTATGAATAATGGAATTATAGAACAACTAAATCCTTTATAATAATGATTGATAAAATGTATTTTAGGAATTTCTGATTGTTATTCTATATGCCCTTATGCTTTATCGTAATTTATTTCTTAAATGACCAAATCAGAATTGAATTAAGAGAAAAACTGTTGAAAGCATTTGGTCAAAACCTTTTAGCAACCATAAGAGAAGTCAATAATTGATAAACATTGAGAAATTCAATTAATGTAGAATTGGAGTAATTTAATTGTGAGATCTAATCATAACCCTAGACTTTCTTATTTGATAAATTCATTGCAGTATTGCTTATTGTTATGGAGTATTGTCTTACAAATAATTGAATACAATTCCTTAAACAACTTTTGATAAAAATCCAAATTGCCTAGTTTATTACCACTTAAATTATTTCGGGAACACAAGTAGTCTTTCTGGGTATGATATTCGGACTTAGGTCCATTGTTACTGTGCATAAGTATGCTCCCTGAATAGACATATTTTATGCATCATCTGTTAAACATCTTTTGGGTGCATTGTCTGAAAACATAGTTAAAAAAAGGGTTTTGATATTTTAAATCATGTTGAAAGCTTGGATTATCTATATTTTTATATGATTTGAAATCTCTTTGAAAAATGGATCAAAATGTGATTTATGTTTTTAAACTTGTTGAAAGTTTAAGTTCAACTCTTTCATGTTTTGAAAACTCTCTTTTGAAAGTGGATCTGTATGCTTTATGACGAGATGAGTTTTCACATTCATGAAGTTATTTTGAAATCCATATTTTGAAAAAGAAAAGGGTTTATTGTAAAGATCTTGATTTTACGCAAAAAGCTTGATCCATCTCCAAAAACACCATTACCATCACGTGACCATGCGCTCACCAAAACGCATTCGCGCACCAACCATCCACCACAATACCAGCATACCACCACCTCCACACCTAAAATTTGCATGCAGAATTGCCACCCACCTAAACCCATTAGATCTGCCACAATCAACAACGACTCCTTCAAGAACAAATACCTCCTCGTCTATTCCCTCATGATGGGTACATATCAACCGAGACCTACTCCTTACCTTCTCTCGCAATTGAAATTCGGTGATTGGGTTCTGGGTAGGGAACATGGGTGTTGCAAGGAACCCAATTAGGAAAAATTTGTAGGGACCAAGATCAAACTTTTTCAATTTTATAAGGGCAATAAACATATTTTAGCCTATATTTGTAATTGACTTTTTTTTATTAATTTCATATCATTTTTATTTTTTCGTGTGAAATAAATAAATAAAAATATGAAAAATAATTATAATTTTAAATCAAATTGAGGTAATGAGTTAAACCAAACCATTTGCAACTTGAATCAAGTCAAGTTCAAGTACGGGAAAAAGGTTTATATTAAGACTTAATTGCATTTTTTACCCCCACCTTTTTATGTTTTGGCAAATTTTACTCCCAACAAATTAATTTGGCGTATTTTGTCTCCAACTTTTAAGAAATTTACGAATTTTACCCTCCATCATCTATCCATTAATAAGTACAAAAGTTGGGGATAAAATTTGTCAAAAAATAAAAAGTTAGGAATAAAATTCACCAAAAAATTAAAAAATTTGGTGCAAAATTTGCCAAAGAAATAAAAAGTGCAATTAAGTTAGGAACAAATTGATGAAGGATAAAATTCAAAATTTTTAAAAAATTAAGGATAAAATATGGCAAATTAATTTGTGGAGTAAAATTCACCAAAAACTGAAAAGTTAAAGGTAAAAAAATGCAATTAAGTCTTATATTTAAACTTCAATTAAGTCAATTCTTATTACGTTAAGTCGAGTTCTTGAGTTGAAGTGACTCATTTTCAGTCCTAACGAAAACAATTAATTAATTCTAACACACTATTCTTCACACCATATATCAGCGTAGGTGGCCTTGCATACAAGTTCCACACCAAAGAAATTGAAGGAGAATAAAAGCAAATATGAACAAAAGATAAGAGGGGTAGGGAGAGAGAAAATTGAGGTTAAATAGAAAGTTACCGCAAGGATTGGTCTTTCAATTTATGTAAATTGGGTATCCTGCTTGCTAGCGTCACAAATGAGTTGTGTGGTAGGAACGCTCAATAGATCACTAGCCATGGTATACACTATATATATGTCATATGTATGCTTAGAAATGTGCATGTCTCTCCCTATATATAGTCATAATTCTTGAAGCAAAAACAAAAGGACTCGTATGAAAACCTATGTTGTCCACATGATCGAGTTGGGTTTTATGGACCTAAAATTATGCAAACTGTTATCTTCAACATTAATAGTTTTGTTAGTACTTGACCTTATCACACCATAATACATATCATCTGATTAATTTAAGGGACGTATTTTAAGATTTCAAAAAGAATTTTAAAAAATTTATTTTAATGAAAAAGTCTTGTGATATTTAATTAAGATTTTTAAATGATAAAATAAATCTTATGTTATTCAATCAAGATAATTAGAATTTTTTAAGAAGTTCAATAAAATAAGTTCGTATCCAATTAATTTTTTTAGAACTTAAATGTGATATTCAAAAATAACAAATTTTAATTAATTATTTTTTAGATAGAATTCAATGAATTTTATGAAACTTTATAATAAAAAATATAAATATCATATCATCAAACAATCACATCCAAATCCTTAATATATATTTTTCAAGATTTTTTTTCTTTATCCTATTGTCAAGTTTTCCTTTCTCCCATCACTTTAACTATTGAGCTTTGAAAATTTCATTGTTTGACCATAATAAAAGAGAGAGATCAAATAGTGTTAACATGAAAGAATCCAAATCCTTAGAATTTTTTGAACTGTAAGTAATAAAAGTTGAATCACATGCATGTGCATCACGGAGATCAATCAGCAGGGACATAGTTACTGAAAGTGATTTTGAGTTTGCAAGTCTTCTTTCTGAATGTAATAAGCATATTGAATAAGATAGACACTTACCTAGCTTGAAACGAGTTTCTCCGTTACTTTTTAGTAGCCTTTTGGATGAAATTTGTAAATCCAACACTTTCACTCCTTGTGTTTGAGTTTTTGCATCAATGAAATATTTTGCTTATAAGAAAAGGCTATATATAAAAAGACATGAAGTTGTATTCAATTAGCTATTAAAAGATTACTTCTTTTATTGATTTTACTTTTCTTTATCTTTTTTATTGACTCTTTATAATTTTTGAAGAATTTTCTAAAAATTTATGGAGTCCTATAAAATTCTACAAATTTATAAAGTTTTCAAATCTTATAAAAATTCATTAAATCTAAAATACAAAATTTTAATTATAAAAGTCTTTCAAAAAATCTTAATAATCACTACATTATGATAACGTCTTTTAAAATTTATGGGATTTTTTCATTTTAAAATCGTAATCCAATAATCCTAAATATCTCCCAACTGCTAGGACTCTTATATTATGTTTATTTAAACTAATTGGGTGACCTGTATGATACACGGATTAATGTTAAATTAATTAATTAATTGATATGAAATTATTTTTAAATATATATAGAATTTACTCTAAAATTTTAGATGTTAATGTAATTTTATGTTAATTGTTCATTTCCGATAGTTAAATATAAAATTTCCTACTAGATTTCAGAAATAAAAATGCACATAATTTGTTTATAATTTCTATTTCTATATTATTATGTTTAGATTTAGATATCAATGTAAAATTGATCATTTGAATTTACCTAAATGAGTAAAATAAAACCTTCAATCTTCAATAATTTATATAAGTGAGTAAAATTATAATATCTAAGTAATTTAAATCTATAAATATTGATTTTGAATTCTGCAAATTAATGGGATTGTATTCTGCAAAACAAAAGAAATCAGAAATTTATATTTTTAGAATTATAATATACTTTTATCATAAATTTATATATTTATAACTATAAATTTATTATGTAAAGCTATTAAAATATAGCAATGGGCAATAGGGATCTTTGTCTTTTATATATATATATATATATATATATATATATATATATATATATATACTTTGATCATAAATTTATATATTTATAATTATAATTTTACATATTGTTTCATCTTTTGTTCAGTATGTCAAATTACGGATTTAGTTCTCTTATTTTTAGATACAAATGAGCTTCTCTTCAAGGTTAGTTATTTTGGCATTTCATACTTTCAGACACACTTTTCTGGTTTCCCATTGCCATATATATTTTAAATAATCATTGCCTAGTATAGAGGCAATTCCATCAACGTGCAGAGTCAGTGCTCTCAAACAGTGCCATGTTAACTCTAGCAGTACCTCGGAAATCAAAACATGTCTAATATGGTCAATATGAAGAACTAGTGCTTCTTGACAGAAAAATTATAGCTTCTGAAGAGAAATACCTTTCTTAGTCAAACACGTTTTTCTTTGTTCTTAGTTTCTATAATATCTTATAAAGTGTTCAAGTCTTTGTATTTCATTGTATATCCATTCACTGAGTGTTAAAAAGTGAGAAAACAGAGTTTATCCATTGACAGAAAAATAAGGAAACTCTTAAGAGCTCATCAAGTTACAAAGAATGTCCAATTTGGAATTCATTGAGTTCATTTATTCTCAATAATTGTGAAACATTCCTTGATACCTTTATAAATACTCTTAGTACGAATACTATCTCATTGATTGTATCTGCAAATACACCGACAAGAGTTTTCCAAAACCTATGAGTTTGTAGTTGACCCTGAAGAGACTAGATAAAAGAATACGAGGAATTGTGATTATGTTTATACAGTATGATGCACTACTTTTATCTCTATTGTTTTACTATTTTATTTTGAAATTTTTATTTTTGAAAGTTTAAGGTTAAAAGAAAAGCTACTTTCAACAGTTAAATAATTCAATAATTTAAGTTACACCACAGCAGTGTCACAGACGATCAGAAGGAGCTACATTCTTGAGATAAGTCAGAAAATCATTTAAGATTGTTCCATAAGGGTCATTGAAGCCCTACAGGAATAATTTACAGACACTGAACAAACATGCATGAGCTTCTGTCCTAAAACAGCCTTGCGAAAGACTGTGAAGGTTAAAAAAAGGAGTGAAAAGGAAGAATTCCATCGGTCTGTTTATGGATTTTAATCGAAGGTTGCTAGTTGTAACTGTTGCAGGAAGTGGTTCTAATATATTGTTGCCAGTGAGCTGGATAATTTTAGGCATAAGAGGCACATTTCAGGTCACACAATCGTATTTCTTGAGCAGTTTCTCTTCTTCTTCCTAGTATTATGACATATAGTATTGAATTCAGCCGATCAATCCTGTAGCATGAACTTTATTTAACAATGTTAGTTGTAACTTCTTAATTTTCCTAACTTTTAATGAGGCACATAGTTTTGAGTTGAATAAAATACTTAGCTGACAACGTAGAAAAATATTTAATCATAAACTACATTGATTTACTTTCGCACTTTTTACACTCAATAGATACAATAAGTCGGGGGTAAAAGCTACTAATTAATCTACTCTTTGTAATCTCACCTATCTGCATTCTCATCAAGCATCAATTACATGATCATTGGTACATTATATTAAGAATAAAAGAACCAACATTTGGTCACAGGCAGCCATTCTCTCAGTGCATGTAAACCAATTCTTCATCTTCGCATTCCCTGATTGCAATTTCCATTTTGTCCCGGGCAGTGGAGTGCAAAACATCACAACAGTGCCTTCTTGGAGCATGCAACTGAATACAAAAGAAAAGTTTATAAGTACTACCATTACCAATGTCAAGTCATTATCCTAATAGCCCTGAAGGAACACTAATACTAATGTCTGACATAGTTACCTGTTTGATGTCAAGGTCTAGCTTATTTGTGACCACTTTGATCACTTCCAGTTTGTTTGGCGATACGTTATCGATTGAGCAATTCTGAAAAGATTTCTTGTAACTGCTAATGATGCCATCCTTGCCAGAAGACACATTGTCTAGAAAGAAAACAGTGGATCTTTTACAAGGGTCAGGGTGAAGTTCTCTTGTGTTGAAAGTATATGATTTTGCCAGCATGTTTCCTTTCCTCCACTGCTTGAATGTCTCCTGCACCTTCAGAACATCTGGCAAAAGCATATGGTTTGGGAAAACCTGAACAGCATATCCCCATGACACTGAAACTGTCCATGAAAACCATTTGTCATAGCATATTGCTTGTTGCAGCATCCTCTGGGAATCCAGATTTACAGCTTCAAATAAATGCTTCAGAGCTTGTTTAGTTGTCATGTTTGGAAAGATTGGATCAGTGTAATCAGGATGATGCAGGGACAACAGAGGAGTTAAAGGATGCGACGCCAATAGGCCGAAGGTATTTCCCTTTAAATCTACCTGATCCAATTTCATAATCACAAAGGTAAAAGATTAATTCAGCTTATCATAACCAAATAATCTTTTTGTCAAATTCCTAAAAGAACTTTTTATGTAAAACATTCTTTCCCCAAAAAAACAAGAGTTCAATTTTGATTCTTACAATGTCAACTGATGAGAAATCATCTTTGAGATGATTTTTAAAATAAATATTATAAAAATTAATAAATTTATCATATATGACAATATATTCATATATATAATTAGATGATAGAGTAAAAAAAAAAAAAAAAAACTTTACATTATTATCAAACATGCACCAATAAGACTAATATAAAGGAAGACAATTAAATCTCCCAAAATTTTCATCATTTCAAAAGTTCAAACTATTTTTTACCTGGTGAAAACCGGGTTCATGTGTTAATCCTACCCCAAGTTCTGCCAAGCAAGAGTACACCCTGCCATCACTTCCATAGAGATGAGGGTACCTTTCAATACACGAATCAAAAACCTTGGCCAAGACCTTAGCCAGAGAGGAGCTGATAGCAAAACCTGCACCCCCAAAAGCCATTCCAAAACCAAACACCCGGTTCTGCTCATAAACCTCAGAGTGTGCACCAATATAGTACCAAAGATCATGATCGTACTTGGAAAGCGTCTTCAGCACATTCTCCGGGAAGAAAACCGTGTCATCGTCTCCAAACACATACCATCTCACGTCCGAATCATTGTACAGTGCCACGGTCTCCGCAACAACACGCGCCACGCGTATTGCTGAGCGCAGACCACCCTTGTTAGTGAAACGAAACCGTGAAGTGTCCTGAGAGACACAAAGAGGAGGAAGAGAATTATCATTCGCATTCCTAGCATTGTCTTCATCCGAGAGACTATCCAAAAACACACACCCCTTCATTGCTTTGTTGGTGTTGGTGTTGTTCCACCATAGCTTCACGTACTCCTTCCTCTTGCCCCACGAACTCTTGCTTGAAGCAATTCCAAACACAAGGTGATCAAGGGTGGTTGGTGTGGACACATCTTGTGATGACCTATTCACTAGAACTAGCTTTGAAGGCCCCAAAAGCAGCACTGATACAATGAGGTAGAGGGCACAGAACGATGAAGAAACCAAGATGAAATTAACCAGAGACTGGCCCTTGGTGGGTTTGTGAAAAAACTGCATTTTTTAACAAGAGTTGGATCTAGTATTCTCTTCTGCACTGATGGAGAGGATTATTATTGGTTTGGTTTAATAGGTTAATACTTGAACATGGTACTTCATGTGCTATGTGTGACAAGTGAGAGCGGTTTAAGACGTGTTTTGAGGTATATAAGCATAACAGCAAAGTTCTGCCGCGATCCTCGGCGTAAGAAAGCTGATTATTTTGGCGTTTTTTTCAAGTCAGTTAATGTTCCATGTCTATAACTATAGTAGGTATGTAAACCAAAGATTGATGCACTGGTATGATAATGATCTATGGAAGATTTTTGTTTGATTTTTACTGTGCGTAAAAAAAATTTAGACCAATGATAATTATGCATTTTGAATAAATTAATCTTTGACACCTTGAATTAAAAAACACCCATGATTTTCGAACTAGAAAAGAAAAAAAAAAAACTATGGTAGGTGTGTTAGAGGAAAACTCAGTGTCCCTGCCAATTAGATTCGCACGGTTGGCTGGTGTTGATGGTTAATGGATTCGAGTGGTTGAATTTATATGCATTGACTATAATACAGAAGAGAATGGAAAAAAAATAAAAAAAGTGGTGGCGGATTAGGCCACCTATCGTACGTGTAAAAGGTTCTAGTCTTCCACGTCAAGATTTTTTTGACATGGCCAACGCTTTTAACACTGTCACATCACAGGAAAAAATGAATAAGGTGGGTGTGAAACAACACACTAAGGTTCACGCTAGTTTTACAATTTAGGCCTGAAAGCACGATTATTCTAGCATTGTTTTGAAATTTAACGCGTATTTATTGGCTTTCTGCCGAATTGTGCGTTTTTCAGTTTTACTTTTCCGTTTTGCTTCTTCAAACTGAAGGGTTATTATTATATTATTATAACTCACGAAATCTCTTGTAAGTTATATCTGTATCTCCCCAACTCTACCAAGATAATTGACTGGTTCAAATTGTGGTTAACTCGTGGACTAAGCATTTATTTTCGTTTCAGAGCATTCAAGTAAGGTAATGCGTAAAATAGCATTAATATTAAATATATGCTTGATTATATTCTGTTTACTGTCTCCTGGGATGAACAAAAAAAATTAGAAAAAATTACGCCATGTATCTAGGATTTCTACTTACATAAAACAGAAAAAAGCTGAGTTGCAACGTTATTGCGAGAAACCGCGTATGGGACGGCATGGAATTTTGGAAGCCCACATAACTCGGAATTCGGAAATAAAATATAACTTAATAATTTCGATGTTCAGCTTCACGCACAAATGTAAATGGAATTCATCTCTTATATGCATAAAAAAATATTAATCATTCGAGTTAAAATATTTCTAAAAATATTTCCAACAGACTGTTTAATGTTTATAAATATATTACCAAAATGCAGCCAGCAAACAATTATGTAGAATTTACAGAATTTTCAAACAAAAGAAATAGTTGGCAAATGGCACGAATTGAAACATGATCTAGTTGGGATCACATTCCAAATTTATAATTGGAAACCTTGACTGAGGTTACCTCACTCCAAATACCACGAGAGATTGCCTGCAATTTTGAGCATAAGAAGTGGATAACATGTAATGTTACGTGCAACTGCTGGGAAATAAACCATTTGAAAAAATCAGCGACGCAGCAAATAAAACAAGCCAGGCAACTGAGGCAGATTGTGAGGGGTGGAGCACTTTTCCAGCAAACGAAAAACCTGCCTGAGAGGGGTTTGATCACCAGCAAGATCTTAAGAATTATCTTCTGATTATTTTTCTTCAACAAAAAGGACAAGGATCTTTCTCTACTGCAAAGATGAGGAAATAGAAATTAGGAAAGGCAGGGGCCTAATACAACAACAGCAACAAAGCCTTATCCCACTAGCCACTAGGTGAGGTCAGCTACATGGATCACACAATGACAAATGTAAACTTAGTGACATACTGCTTGCTGTGTCCTGTTGGGTATTCCTTGTTCAATGATACAGTAAAACTAATTAAGAACTGAAGAATGTTGGGGGGAAAAAAAACTATTTACCTTCCATTCAATTTTCAAACAAAGAAAAGAATTAAAGATTCACACGATTTTCCTATTCAAACAAGGTATAAGATAAACCTTAAAGAAGAAGCATCCACCTCACATCAGCTACCACACGTACATTCATGCTCTTGAAAATTTCGAAGAAGCTTTTAAAGGAAGCCACTCCCTAAATGAATGCTAGGGTTGCATGGAGATCAGTTCATCAATTTTACACTGTCTAATATGAAGACTGACTGTATCATTAGAGGTCAGCAATACATGGCAGCACTGACGGCGGGGAGCAATCATCTGTCATAAGGACTCAATAAGGCAACATAAAGTTAAATAACTAGAATAAGAATGCAGAATGCAGACAAGACCAAACAAACAAAAAATAATCAAAAAATTCAAATCATCCATTTCTAGGATTGCTTTAACAAAACCTGTTCATTATTAAGCTCCAGCTTCTTTGAAAAAACTATGATCTGCTTGAGCTGTGTAGATTCAAAGCAGTTCCCAACAACATGTCTACTGTAATTGCTCCAAATGCCCCTTTTATCAGATGCAACACTTTTAAAGAAAAATATAGAAGGCCTTTTACAAGGATCTCTAGGATAGTCTCTGGTGTTAAACATAAAATTGGCATTAACTTTACTACCCCTCTTCCATGGCACAAAAGTTCTCTGCAGTGAAAGGAGGTCAGGTAGAAGTTCATTTCCTTGATAAACCTGGATAGCAAAACCCCAAGAAACCGAGAAGGTCAAAGAATTTGATCGATCATAGCAGACAGTTTGCTGCAGGACCCTGGCAGGATCTACATATGCAGCTGCAATAAGATGTTCCAAAGCTTGTACTCTGTTCATGTCAGGAAAAAGGGGATCCACTGATTCCAAGTGATGAAGTGACAACAACGGAGATAATGGATGAGCAGCCAGCATCCCGAACAAGTTCCCCCGCATATCTAACTGGTGTAAGAAATAAATGACCAAATTATTATTTCCATAGAGACTAACATTTTACTTGCATAAGTTTTAGACCTGAACCATAAAGATAAAAGAGTGCTCCTGAACTATAGAAGTCAAGCAGCCTAAACGAGATCCAGCGAAAGTATCAAACTCAAGACCGAGACAACACACTCAAGCACCTGACACCTATGATAGATATTTATTTTGAAATGCTAAAGAGTTTAACAATATAAACAAATTTTTAGATTTATCATTCCATGCACACCCCAAGTGTGCATGAGACCAAAATACACTTTAAAATTTAAGTAACTACACATTGTGCACACAAACATTGAATGCAGCCAGCAAAATAGTACACAATGCACATTTTCATGTTTCATAATTGCTTTTATCTATGGACAAAACTTATATACAATACCATTGATAATGTTCTCCAATCAAAATTAACATTTCATATCCACAATTATAACTAATTTTAGTCACCGAGCTCAAAAATCTATTTTAATTTTTAAAAAAAAAACAGCACCAAAAGCAATACCTATAGCTTATACATCTAATTTTTGTCCTTCTAAACGTCTCAAACATCCACAAGAGAAGTAAGGAATAAAATAGTCAATGGGACATCTATGAACTCTTCAGCACATTTTAACACTATACCAGAAACAAAAATCACATCTCATGGATAATTAAAGAACAGATCAAGGCTACTCTTTTTTGGGTTTACCACTAAGGTATCTTCCTTCAAAAGCACTGCCGAACACTAAACATGGATACTCTTCCAGACAAGATTTGAACTTTGGTTCGATACTTATGAAGGCTAAATGTGGGGAGTGGGAACCAATTCATGTTTCCAACATTTTTTTTTTTTGGTTACACAAGTATCCTCTTGCAGGGGTAATCTTACCTTATTTAAGACACTGTTATGTGAATACCTTTCCTATCCGAGATTCGAACCTTGATTTGGCATGTTGTGGGGGACTAAATGTGGGAATAAACCCAGTTGGTTCTCACTCCCCATTTCCTAAAATAGAACATCTAACCAAGGTTTTAAAAAACGATCCGCGACCATGCCTTAGGCCAAAATGTCAAGGTTTTTTAAGTGTCCACGACCACAACAGCAATTGTAATTGTGGCCACATCAACTGCATTTGTACGCCATTTCCCATTTTCCATTTCCGGCTTCCCACATGAATCCACTTTTGAAAGTAATTCTATTCAAAGCACTAAGTGCATGTTTGATTTAAAGTTACAGAAGTACTTTTGCAAATTTTAATTTAAAATTGCACATTCCAATGCATGAACTGAAAAGGAAAATTTTGTTGCTTCTAGAGTAAAAGTACTTTTGAACTCTCTCAAGTCTCAACTTTAATCCAAACATGCACTAACCTGAGGACCTCTATCAATTAGGATTTGAACCTTGGTTTAGCGCATTATGAAGAACTACATGTGGAAACCAACCCACTCCAATTTCCTAATACCCTATTCCACCAACTCAATCAGAGAGGAACACAAGCCATATCAACTAAATTCTATCAATTAGTACAATATCTATTCAATCTATAAGCTAACCACACAGACATTGAGTTCACTGTTCCTCATTACAAACATGCAAACAACCAACAAAAGAAAAAACAGCATAGCCAATGAATCCAACACATGCACAGAAAAACAATAACCAGATTTGAATAATCACAATAATAATAATAATCACAAAGTACCTGATGAAATCCAGGTTCATGAGTTAACGCGACACCAAGCTCAGCAACGCAAGAATAAATCCTCGAATCGCTTCCATACAAATGGCCATACCTCCTCAAACACGAGTCCAAAACCCTCGCCAAAACCCTAGCAAGCGAGTAGCTGATCGCGAAGCCACCACCTCCAAACGCCATCTCGAACGAGTACTTCACGTTCTGCTCGTAGCTCTCGGAGTTGCTCCCGATGTAGAACCACTTGCTATGATCGTACCTCGCGAGCGCCCTCACCACGTTGTCGACGAAGAACACAGTGTCGTCGTCGCCGAACACGAACCACCGCACGTCCGTCTCGTTGCGATCCACGGCCTCCTTCACGGCGCGCGCCACGCGGATCGCGGACCGCAGCCCGCCGCGGAACGTGTAGGGGAAAGAGGAGGTGTCGCCGGAGATCACCAACGGCGGGGAGGAATCGTCGGCTGAGGTGGCGTTGGATGGTGTTTTGTCGAGGAATGCTAGGGCGCGGGTGGTGGCGGGGGAGTACCAGAGGTTAATGTAGGGGAGGCGGCGGGGCCAGGAGGTGGAGGTGGAGGCGACGGAGAAGAGGAGATGGCGGCGCGTGGTGGGGGAGAGGCGGGAGAAAAGGGCGGACGTGGATGAGGGCAGTGATGATGGTGAGGAGTTGGGTGGGGCCCACAGGAGTAAGAGGTTGAGGAGGATAGATAGGGTTAAGAGGAAGGATTTGAAGGAAGGTGTTTTGGTTCTAATGATGGGAAGAGGAGGCATTGCTGTTGCTGTGTTGTCTGAGTCTGAGGTGGTGGAAAGTGGCAAGGTACTATGACTGTGTTCCTTTTTTCTTCGCTGGAACATAATTGTTCTTGTCTTTGTTCCTTGCTTGCTTTTTTGTTTTTATTTTAATTACTATTAATTAAAGGTGGGGAAGAAGAAGAAAGGCTCACGAAGGGGACAAAATCAATCGCCAAGTTAAGGTTAGTTTTTAAAACCTGTGACGGAAGCAGCAGATGCTTGTTCTTGTTTGTTGCACTATAGTTTATACAGGAAACAAAAAATGGAGCTTCACGGTGCTTGGAGTTGGAGAATGGAGATTGAGTTGCGATTTCAACCTGGACTCTTTCTTTTGCTTTGTATTGGGCCCTGTTGGGCTTAGCCCATAGTTTGCTCAGACGGGCTGACAAAGTTGTCCTTTTATGCTAGGGATGACCTACCTACACTATATAGATTTCTAATACACCATATTATTTTTTAATGACAAAATTGCCCTTAAGTGTTTGTTGGCTTTTTCTGTTGGTTATGTTGCTTTGTGGTTCAGTTGTGCATGTTTGGGCTGTGATATTTTGGTGAGAGTAGCTTGGTTTTGGTTGTGCATTTGAGGTGTTGTTGTTGGAGGGAGTAGTTGCGGGTGGTGGTAAAGGCATTCAATGTTGGCAGTCGTCGGAGTCGTGTTCGTGATGGTAGCTGTGAGGTAATTTAGATTTACTTTTATTACGTATGGATTATGTAATCTGTATGGACGATACGGATTACACAATCCATAAGTATCATATAATTGATATGAAGCATATAGATTTACTAATTCGTATTGTTCATACAGATTAAGTAATTCGTATGTAGCAAAAGATTTGTTAATCAGTATGAACTATTCGGATTGACTAATTTGTATGCTTCATACGAATTACTCAATCTATATGCTTCATACGGATTAGATAATCCGTATGATTCATATGAATTTCCTAATCCATATGGTGGATACAGATTACATAATCCGTATGAACCATATGGATTGAGTAATCTGTATGACATAGAAATAGTTTTAAAAAAATTTAAATATAATTTTAAAAAGATTTTAATTGTTTATAATTAATAAAAAAAGAAGTTGGATAGATTGGATATGTGTTTTAATTCTTGTGGATGAATTATTATAGATAAAGTGGATAAATTGGATAGTTAGTGTTGTTAAGATTTTTTTTTAAGTGTTTTGTTTATGATATTTTTGAAATTTGAATGTTTTATTTGTAATTTTTATTATGTATTTAATGTAAATTTTTATTGTATTTTGTATGAATTTGTAATATCGATGTTGCCAAAAAAAATATATATAATTGGTATTATATTATGACTTTAATGTTGTTGAATATTATTATTATGCGTATGTTTTGTTAATGAATAAATTTTATTTTGATGGACAACGACGAGTGGATATATGACAATATTATGTCTGAAAAAATTAATATAGATGAAGACATTGGAAAAGAACATGATGTGTTTGAAAATGTTAAGGAGTAGAAAGTATAGATCATGGAACAAAGGTTTGGTACTTATAATGACTAGCACTAGAAAATGTGATTGTCCTTTTAAGCTGAAAGTCAAACCAGTCCCGAGAGGTGAAGGATAGATAGTGAAGCTAATATGTGGCACTCATAATCATACTTTGGCTATGTCATTACATTCACAAATATATGTTAAATTGTATGTAGTTAAATATATGAATACCTCTTCGACCCACACTCTAAGTGTCACATGGTTAACGTAGTCTATCATAATCGAAGTATCTTTCGAGCCACCTGGAAAAGATTTTGACTCAGTCCCAACATCCTCTGTCATTGGAATGTCATGGTTCACATGTTCTTCTTGACCAACAGCATCCTCAGTAATAGCCTCAGCTGGCCGTTGTCTTTTGACGGATGCGGTAGGCCTACGACATTCACTCGCTTGCTGCAGTGACAGGGATACTACAATCATGTTATATCTTGATGCAATTACATGACCCATATCTGTGATATCCATCCACTTATCCATTGTGACCTACAAATTATCAGTTAATCGAATATATTATATGCATGTTTGTACAGAGTTACGTTACCCCAATTCATGTGAAACAAAAACAATTTAATCATACCTTCGACATTCC
>PYAF01005925.1:1245157-1259935 GCA_007407185.1 Glycine tomentella
TGTTAACTGTTACACCTCTCCATTATGTTGGCATTTCTTGATAATGATGTTCCCTTTCCTGGTATTTCCTTTTTCTTTCTTCTCTCTGAAAAATTCAGAATTACTTCAAGAATAAGGAAATTTGTAAGAGTGCACAATCATATGTCAGAGTTACAAGATGAACTGAGGAGGCAAGTTACATTCCCCCTCCCCTCCCCCCCCCCCCCCCACACACAAATTGCTTTACTTTGCAGACATGTAGTATGCTTTAATGTCTTTTGTTGTGCTTCATTTCCCTTATATATATATATATATATATATATATATATATATATATATATATATATATTGTGGCATGCTGTTGTATTCAATGTTTCATAATTTTATGTATAGATCACAAGTCCGACTTCAAAGGTTTGGAGATCAGCTTGTCTCAGACATTTCTAGAATTGGTGCCAACGAAGAAGATTTTAGCATCGATATTATAAGCAATGGTGAAAATACTGGTCTTCATCCTATCGCTAAACATAATGTGGAGCACAATGATGCATCTTCCCACAGAAAAAGGCTGCATATTGAACATGACGCTTTGGAAGAGTTAAAACAGGGTAGTAGTTATGGAAAATATAGTGATGTTGGTTTTGTTTAACTGTTTTTGAATTCCAGAAATACTATGTTTGCGAAGCAAAACATCAGGAGGTTCAAAATCAAAACTGAAAACTTCTTTCAACTTAGTGTGGTGATGGACATGTTCTTACAATCAATAAGCAAGCATCTGTGACCTTTTTTATTTTGTGAAGAATAATGTAGAGTGGACCACAAGCTTTTGAGGTCGTTATTCAATGGTCAATTATAAATGGAAAAGTCTCATCTGGTTCTAGTATGATGCTTATTTCCTTTTAATGTTCACTAAGAACATAAATGTATACATGTGTATAGCATGTTGTAGATCAGTTTGTTTTACCTAGTTGTAAATATTAAATTTTTGCTGGCTTTATGCTACAGATGTGGCATACTGCTTGATACTGTAACTGATTGCCAAATCATATCTTCATTTGGCATGGGTTTCGATTGTCCTGTGAAATGAATGGATTTGATAATTAAATTTGGATACTATTTTGATCATTAGCTTACTTGCATATCACATTCCTATAATTTCATTTGGAGACAAGGGACATTTGCTGTCAATTCTTGTGGCTTTATTCTTATGTTTTGCTCTGCTAATGTTTCATTTTTTTTTAATTTGTTTACAAGTTGGTTGTTGTAATTGCGTTTTTGTTATGCATGTTAATATCTTTGTAAAACACATGCAGATAGATCAAAAGATGGGCATTTGGTTGAGACAGCTAGAACTAGGAAGCGTTCTCGCTGGAATTTATCAGATCAATTGAATGAGGAGTCTCTTGGTACTCCAGACAATGGAACTGAAGCTACTAGATCTCTAGATCTTGAAGGCAAGCACAAGAAAGGAGTAAGGAATTCTTGTAACAACCTTTTTTCAGAAAACACAAATTTAATTCATTCCATTGTAGTTCTGCCTCTACTAGCAGTCTGGCATAATAAAAAATAAAGGTTGTTTTAGTGTGTTGCATTCTTTATGGCTTTGTCATTTGGTCGTACTCTTTTTGTTTCATTCATAAATCAAGCAGTGTATCTTAAGTTGCCTTGAATAAGATTTCTGAAATTGACTATTGTCATTGAAAATTACCTTTTCCATTCTTCACCATCAATATGCAGTTGAAGCAACCGAGGATAGAAATGCCATCAACCAGCATGGCAGCTCATGTGGTTGACGAGGATGTTGATATTGAACGTTATGATGGAAATGATATCAATGAAACTGCAAATACGGAAAATGATAATGGAGTGGCATATAAGGTGAAGGGTGCACCACTAATGCTTCCCCCAGCTTTGCTACCTCGTAGCAATTACTTGCAGGTTAGTTCTTGTGTGCATATTTTACATCCTTTAAGTACTTGTAACAAACATTTGTAAGAGCACTTTAACTTCATCTGCAGTATGAGGGTAACGATGAGAGTGTTGATGTCGATGGTTGATGAAGAGGCAGCAGGGGCACGTGTGGTTTAGTTAATTAATATTGGCAATGTCTAACTTTCTTTTGATAAATTCTATGGCCTTCATATGCATACATGCCATATTTATGGTGGTGCATAAGCTGACTTTCTATTTCTGTTGGACTTCTGAGATTATAAATGTAATCCTCTGTTGTCTACGATTATATTTGGTTTTCAAGATCTAATTATTGAATGTTTTTTAAGAGTACCATATCTATAACATGCATCGTACAGTGTTTTTGGTTCTCCATATCCAGGCTTATGACTTGTGAGAATTTCAAATGATGAAATTTATACTGAAAGAGACCATTTTCATTAAGGATGTGGGGTTTGAGTCTGATCAACTTTGTTGACTGTAAAGTCTATTTCTTCGGTTTTATCTTTACGGAAGAGATTTTGACATGATAATTCAAGTGATCCGATTTTTTATAAAAAAATTTGTGAAAATAATTTTAGGCATAGGGAGTGGTACCTTGTTCAATGTAGGAAAATCTCTAGACTTTCAATTACTTCACTCCAAAGTAATTAAGTAACTGAGGGGGGTTATGCGAAATAAGCTTTTATGTTTGGATATACTAGGTGAAATGTGTAGTTTTAAGATAATTGATTTCGTATGAAATATCTAAATAATGTTTTTGTTGTAAATTTACAAGAAAAAACTAAAAAGAAAGTGTAGTTATTTGTAGTTTTAATATCTAAATAAAATGTTGTTGGATAAAATGAACATTAAAAAAGTTAGGTAAAAGGATAATGTTAGTTAATAAGAGGTTTTATATTGACAAAATAAAAGGTTTTACACTGTCGTATAATTAATACTTTAGTTTGTGAATGGATATTTTATATGATTAAAACTTGTAATAAAGAAGTTTTTTTTTTTTAAAATATATAGATTGTAATTTAAATTTATAATAAATAATTTAAACACTCTTGAAATTTGGTGAGTATGAGAGAAAGAGAAAAAATCTAATTTATAAAGCTGTTTGCATTAGAGAGAGAAAAAGTGACTGAAAGATTTTGTTTATGAGGAAAAATAAAGCATTTCAGATAGCAAAATGAAGATATATACTTCTTTAATAATGGCACACGTTAAGCCCTTAACACTTTTTGAATCAATTGAACTTTGATTTATTATACTCATGTGATTAGTTTGCAACAAAAGTGGCTTGCCTAGATATCGCTTTTGTTTTATAGGGCAGTTGACAGACAAAATAATAATAAAAATCTGAATTGTAAAGCTGTTTGTATTATAGAGAGAGAAAAAATGGTGAAAGATTTTGTTTAGATTTTCTTTTTTCAAGGCTCTCCTATTGTGCACACAATGTTAGATTTTGTTTAATATTGTAAAAATTATTTAAACATATTTTTTAAAATAATTATTATAAAAATAACATTTATATCATATATTGTAATTTGTAATTAAATGATAATATATTTTTTAAAATAAATTAAGAAAAAATAATATATAAAATAATAATGTAATTTTTTTACACACAAATTTCAAACACTTAATTTATTTATTTTCTCTATCTCTTTTTATTAAGCTATATCACCTATTCATTCTCAAATTTCTTTGTTTCCTTACTCAAGGCTGTCAGCTAACTTTGGTTGTCAAAATGATTTTTTTTTATATTATCATTCAATCTTAAATTAATATTTATATATATATATATATATAATAAATTTATTAATTTTTAAAATAAAGTTTAACTTTTGTGCACTGTATTATTAGTGTAAATAAATAAAATTTATAATGACAATCAATCAAAGTTATCTTAAATAATAATTTGAATTTTGACAATTTATAAAATTTATTAATGTGCAATTTCATAGTCCGTGTTCAATGATTTCTACGTTTCATGAGTTGGTTTTATGAATTTTGGATACGAGAATATCTTTTTTTATTCTTTACCATAATAATTATATTTACAAACATAACTTTCATAATTTTTACTGAGCTTGGATGAAAATTAAAGTCACACACAAATAAATAATGCGTTTAAAATACAAAAATTAAAACTTACAGTAATTCTTTAATGGCACCCTGTTAGGTTCTGAACAATTTTGGAATAACTTGCGGGAGTGAAGGGTCCACACCATTCCCATTTGATTTCTGAATTCAAAATTTTACAGAGAAATCGTATTCATTTACGCTTTCACCAGTTTATGACTCACCTGGTCACTCGCACTCAACTCGCTCGAGTCACGCGGCTCTCTCATCGCCCCAAGCCCCTCTTCTTCACACCAAAACCAGCAATTTGTTGTTCCCAAACCCTCTCTCTCCCCCAACTCTCCACCAAAACCTCCGCCACCTCCCGCCGCCGAACGCACCCTCTCCTCCGCCCGGCGATGGACCCGCAACCGCCGGAATCCTCCGTGCCTGCCTCCTCGGCCGAGGACTTCGTCCACGTCACGGATCTGAAGATGGAGAGCCTGTCCGAGAGCATGGTTCGAATCGACGAGCCATCCGAAGACGCCGCCGCCGCCGCTTCCTCCGCTCCGGAATCCGATCGCCGTCCAGCCACGCTCTCGCCGGAGCTCTCGAGAAACGTGCTCGTCCTGTCTTGCGAGTCCGCCGCCGAAGGCGGCGTCTGCGACGTTTACTTGGTCGGCACCGCTCATGTCTCCGAGGTATTTTGTTCTCGTCGTTTGGAATCAGGTTTTAGGTTTTCTTGCATTACACATTGTCACTGTGTTCAGCCATAACGAAAATTTAGGGTTTCTTTTTTGTTTCTTGTGTATTCGCTTCAATCGGAATAGTGGTTGTATCATTTTCAGAAGGATGCATGGCTGTGTTTTATCTTCATCGTATTGATTCAGAGCTGTTGAATTGTTAAGAGTTTAAAATTTGTGCTGTATTTTGTTGCAGGAATCGAGCAGAGAAGTTCAAGCTATAGTGAATTTTCTGAAACCTCAGGTTTTGTTTCCCTTTTGAACTCGGTGTCACAGGGTTGATGGATTGATCATTTGCGTGCTTAATTGCTTGCTTTTGTTTTCCTGATGTCCCTTCTCGACCTTGTAGGGTTTTGGTGATTAAACCTTGTGGCTTTCTTTCTTTGCTGCAGGTTGTCTTCCTGGAATTGTGCTCGAGTCGGGTGGCAGTCCTTACCCTTCAAAATCTTAAGGTTTCTATCCTTTAACTTGATGTTTTTATGAGTATAAGTGTGCAAAATGTGGGAAAATATTTTACAGTTATAGAATATCAGCATTCTTCAGATCCATATTAGATGAGTTGAGGGTTTGAAAGATAAAGTATCAGATGGCTGAATATTTGTTTGGCTTACTGGTTTTCACTGAAGGATGAACATCACAGACACAGGCTCATATACCTTGATGATTTAAACCTTTTAGCTTTCAACTTATGAATAGTTTTTTTTTTTTTTTTCCTTTTGAATAAAGGAGAAAAGAATCATCTCTTTAGGTGATAAAATGGTAATTGTAATTATTGTTTTCTAATGGCCTAGATGTTTATTCAAACTTAGCGTCAACTAATTTCCTTGAATCCATCATTACTTTGGTTCTCATTCAGTTATCTGGTTGTTTGTATGTTTATTTATTTTTTGCTTCTTCCAGGTACCCACCATGGGAGAAATGGTTACAATGTTGAAGAAAAAACATAACATGTTCGAAGTACTTTATGGCTGGTTCCTTGCCAAGGCAGGTTTCTATATTTGACAATCATATGTATCATCCATATTAGATTTTTCAATTATTTAGTCTTTGATTCCTTCTTATTCAATTATATTTCTCATATACCCTGTTTTTCTCTCCTTTAATTTGACAGATTGCTAGTAAGCTTGAGGTCTTTCCTGGCTCTGAGTTTCGTGTGGCATATGAAGAAGCCATCAAGTATGGTGGCAGAGTGATACTTGGTGATCGTCCTGTACAGGTGATGAGTTTTTCATTTTACAGTATGCTGGCTGCTATTCTGCTAGGATGAATTCTACTTCTCTGTTAATGTAAAATATTTCTATTGAATTATGAAGACTTGTTGTATTTAAATGTTATTCCCAGGATAATATTCATTTTCATCAAGGCCTTGTGTGGTTTAAACATTTACTATTTTGTTATGCGTGCTTTCAACTTGGTTTACATTGTGTGGTTATGCTGTAGAGCTGTTTTTTGGTTATGTATTAATGGGTTATTATTTTGATTGAGACAGATTACATTGAGGAGAACATGGAGTAAGATGCCTCTTTGGCATAAGACAAAATTGTTATACTCTTTACTTTTCCAAGCAGTTTTTTTGCCCAGCTCTGATGATCTTAATAAGATGGTAAATTTCATAATCCTCACGTGCTAGAGAAAGTGTGAATTGATACTGTTTGTGCTAACTTATTGTCTATATCCTAACTTGGGTTTGCTTTCTTCAGCTGAAGGAAATGGATGACAGTGACATGCTAACTCTTGTCATTCAGGAAATGAGCAAGGAGTTTCCAACTTTAATGGAGACTCTTGTGCATGAACGAGATCAGTAAGACCTATTGCACTTAATATCATTTTACAATTTCATTTATTACTTCTGTTACCTGTCACCTGCTTTCCTTGCTCTTTAAAGAATGCTTCTTGTAACGTTTGTCACCCCAGTATGTTATGATTTAGCAGAGGGGTCCTTGTTGGAGGGTGTCTTGGATATGGTTCTGGTATTGACATCTTCTGCATATCCTAGCCACCCTAGATGATCTGAAATCCAAATGTCATGGAGGCATGGACTTCTTACCCTGGGTGCCTTTTTTGTTTCAGAGTATAGGATATGAGAAAACCTTTTAATTAATCCGTTTTTTTTTTCCTGGGGGATATTTGTCTAGTTGTGCCTTTTGACTAATACACCAGGCAGTGGTGGAGCTAGAGTAGAGGAGACAATTATAGTGTTTATGTTTTGTGGAGACCATGCATTAGAATGTAAGCTAAAATATTTATATTTTGAAGAAATTTAAAGGGATGCTACTGGACGCCGGAGCATTCTGGGACTTTAAATGATATCGCATCTTTGCAGATACAATCTGCAATATATTATAATCCTTAGCATCATGAGGGGCAAACTTTTCTCTAAAAGTATTTTCATTATCTATGATTGTTTACTTTATCCATATCAATGAAGAAATTAGTGCATACATCTTTCATTTTCCTCTATCTCTCGTGCTCAGAACTACTCGGATAAAGAAGAACATGTTTCTGCTTGAATGAAATTTGGCCATAAGTGTCTGAAATAGTAGTATATGCTCTGCCTCATGGTGTTGAGGATGCTGTTGTTACTGTAAAAAGTTTGGTTGGTATACCTTTCTTGCTTTTGGTAATTTCGACTATCCTGCAGTCATTCCCCTATATCTGGTTAAAATTAGACCCTGTGAAGAGACTGTTGATGATGTTGTAATACTACTTTACTGTTGATGATGCATCGAGGGTGGTTCCACCTTCAATTGACCTTTGCTTTGTCAAGGAGTTTTTTCTAGAATCATGTACTTATATTAAGTTTATAAATTGTACATGATTTGACTTGTATGCAGGTACATGTCCTCCACATTATTAAAAGTGGCGAGTGAGAATAGCTCAGTTGTTGCTGTTGTTGGAAAGGGCCATCTACAGGGAATAAAGAAGCATTGGAAGCAACCTGTCGTGGTGGGGGAACATTTAGTTATTTGTATCATATACCCTGCAATTTATAATTATTTTTAGCACAAAAACCATCATTTAGTTGCTCCCATCCAGCCAATTCTAATATGAACCCGATTTTCTTCTTATTTTGCAATTTCTTTCTTTCAAAATCATAGAATTATTCTTTTTATTTATCTATTGTCAGATTTTCTTAGCTCAATTTACCTTACTGTTTTTCAGATGAAGGATCTAATGACAGTTCCATCTCCCGAACCATCTGTCTCTGCAACAAAAATCGTTACGTCTATTGGTGTTGCTGTGGTCGGCGTGGCCATTATATCGGGCATCTATCTTTCATGCAAGAAATAACTTTCCTAGGAGAGATGCTGTCATCCACAGGAACGTTGATGTGGGAACTGAAATATGTAACATTGATTCAACCATCAACAAAGTTGATTCTCAAGTCATTACAATTTTTTAAAAATCTTTCCTTGGAAATGATTACAATTTCTTACTCTTGGGCATCGATCATTTTTGTGAATAAAAACTATAGTGGTCCCAACACATGACGAAGAATAGAAACAGAAGAGATGGATACCAGTCATCTTAGCATTTTGACTAGCAAGAACAGAAAGTAAAAAACAGATTCGAGAGAATATTTCAAAGGAAAACTGATGATAAGCTTTACAACGAGAGGGAGAGGAGATAGAGAAATGAGAAAGAGGTGGAGTAAATTGTAGAAGTTCGAATTCAAAAAGTCAAATTTATCTCAATTGGCTTATGATCTGATTTACGGAGGCAAAAAGGTGATTTTACAAGACACTGTAATTTTCAATATAAAAAAATTGTACTTACTGGTTTTTTAAGACTGGATAGAAAAAATAGTAGACAGTTTTCATCTAAATGAATAACATATTGTCCAATATCATGAAATGATTTTTTTTTTAAGTTTTAATAATCATTCTCTTTCAAACTCTCTCTCGTGTGTACCATTTGTCTGACTATTTTATTTTTCTCATTTTAGAATGTAAAAAACGAAAGTCATCCATTTTTATTTCAAAAAAAAAAGTTTAATTACTCTTTTGATCTCTATAGTAATCTTTGATTATGATTTTAAAAAATGAATGATTAAGAATTAACAGAAGAATTTGCCAAAACAGTAATTTAACTATTAAAATAAGACAAAACCAAAGTTCAACTTTCATATCGATTTATAAAATGGATTAATTTTTTTGGACAATTATATATTTACATGATGAAATTGGCTACATTCCATGCAATATATAGGTATGAGATTTTTTTGTCTCGTGTGATTTTGATTTGTTCATTTCTAATTACACCAATGGCAGTGTTTTTGGAACAATCTTACCACAATCAACTCAAAATCATGTCAACAGGTTCAATTGATATATATGAGCATCTTCAATGGAGAATATTTATATGGATTTCTTAAAATTTCTTAATCATCTTTTTATGATTTTTGCAACATTTTTTGTAATCCTCACAATGTCATATCATGTCACACATAAGAAACTCTTAAAAAAATTTGCTTAAATGCAAGAAACCGCAAAAAACTCTAAAAAAATCCACATTTATATTTTTTTATTAAAACTTAATTATTATTCCAATAAAATAATTAATTCATTTTTTCAGTTTTTATGAATACAAATTATAAATATGAATAATTGAAAAAAATATTAAATATCAATTAAAAATAATGGCATTGAAATAAAAAAAAAACATAATGATGGAAATAAAAAGTATTACATAAAGACATTGATCCAAAACTCAAATATTAACCTAATGATTTCTTCATCGGTGTTGTCTTCCAATTTTTCATCTATCATTCGATCCAAAACTAAATCTAAATCGATGTTTGGATCCATTATATGGTAACTGAAATGTTTGAAATCAAAGATAAATATTTTATAATTTGTATAAGAACATGTGAAAATGATGAAAATTTATATAACTTGATTCATAACAGCTAGTTTTCTAACAGCTAATTTCATAAAGACTAGTTTTACAACATAAAATTATGAATTTTAAGATAAGAACAACCTACACTACTAAAATTAAATATTGAACACAACATTAGCATAACATTCGTACATAAGAACTAAACATTTAATATTCTGTTTTTTCCTAATATGATCACAATACATTTCTTGGTCTTGGTATTGTTCGAACATGTTGGATGTATCCTTCATGAGAATTTTATACTCTATACACCTTTCTTGTGTCTCCTTTAACTGAATAAATTTTGATGTGTTCACATTTTTTGTTCTTCATTGCACTTTCTATGCCAGATAAATCGAGTGTTAAAAGCTTCTTTTCCTTTGCTCTTCCTTTTTGTTGCTTTTTGTCCAATTAGATGAGACATTCGCGATGCATATTGTATTCTTCAACTTCAATAGGTGTCTCTAGGTTAGAAGACAATGAGTAATTTTCACTAGCAAAAATCTTTGTTCTTTTTGAACAATTTGACATAAATTCTGCATCGAATTTTGGTTGATCTCTCAATAACAACCAAGCATGTTCAACTGTTTGCAGCACCATTAAACTTTTGAACTGCAGGATGGATCCAGTTCCATCAAAATTTCAATTGAATCGAGCTTTTTTCACAAAATTGTTCAACTTTCACTCACATTATCATTGTTGTACGCATTTTTTATCCTTCTCAATATTACTTTGAGTCATATGATCAAACAAGAATCACATCTTCTATCACTTAGAATGTTTTCACTAGAATTGTGTGCTCCCATATAGTAGAATATTGTCTACACCAATTGATCAATATTGGATAAAGAAGACTAACACGTGTTTGGGTTGGTGGAGAGTGATGATTAACTCTACATTGGATACATAACACATTGGTAGATTTTGAAAATTTTCACTGGTATGAAATGGTTGATACTGAGATAAATTTTGAGAATTTTCATTGATAAGAAATGCTTGATTTTGAAATAACTAGAGTAATTGCAAATTATATTTTGATTGAATTTCATTTTAGAGAGAATAAAAAAAATTAAGACTAGATAGGAACAAAAAAAAAATTAGAAGTAGAAATATTATGTGCAAAATTCAATCTCAGTGATCAAAATTTATAGTAAAAAATCTATAATAGTAATTTTTCTCTCAATGATCATGAAAATAACAACTAATTTTTCCACTATGCTGTTTCATTTTTGTCCTCATGCTTTTTTATTATTTCATTTGCTCTTTAACATTTTTTAGCCAAATTTTTTATTCAATAAATTTGATAATCACAAGAAGCCTACTTGAAGCTCTCTCTTCCCATTTCACGCTTCCCCTTCCACCACAAAGACAATCTCCAATGCAAAATTTTTACTAAGAAACAATTTAAGGAATCATGTAAACACTCCCCATTTAAGATGCTTTAAACTACTTCTTACCATAGTTATGAAAACCGGTTCGGTCATTGACCCGGTCGAGGTAGTGGGTCAATGGGTTAGTGGTCCAACCGGTGGGTCAGTAATTGGCCCGGTTTGACCCGGTATATATTAAAAAATTCAAAAAGATTTATATATACTTATATAACTAACATTATTTGATTAAGAAAAATACATTTATAATTTCATACCAAAAAATCTAAAATAACATTTGAAATATTAAAGTTGATAATATAAATAAAGTGTATTAATAATAAAAGAGAGTGTAAATAGTAACTTTCTAAATTAAAAAAATAAAATAAGTCACAGGCCCATTTCGAAATAAGAAAAGCAAAATAGGAACTGTAAAAAGCAAAAACGGGGGTATAGGAAGCAGTATGGCCAGAAGGCCCAAATAACAAAAAACCTAATTGCCTAACAAAAAACCTAATTGCCTAGTATATATACGTTCTTCTCTTCTTTTGTGTTGCGCCGTTCTTCTCTTCTTCTGTGTGCTGCGCCATTGCTTGTTGTACTTTGCCGCCGCTGCTGTTGTGCTTCGCCGCTGTTGCCATTGTCGTGCTTCGTTGCTGCTGCCGTCCTTCGCCGCTGTTGCCGTGCTGCGCCTCTTTTCCTACTAATTTGCTACGCTAGCCTCTTTCTCTTCCTCTTTAATAATCATCATCTCTTCCTCTTCCTTTTGCATTTCTGGTTTATGTTTTGGCAACGGTGGTGGCGGTGACGGTCGAAGGGTGAAGCAACGCGTGGTGGGCTGGTGCTTGGTGGCGCGATGGCAGTGGCACAATCCAGTCCGATTTTTAAAAACCGACCGAGTCGCCGGATTTCATCAAAACCAACCGGGTTTGACCGGATCATCCCGGATCACTTGCTTGAACAGGCCGATAGAAGACTCGGCCCGGTACTATCACCGTGTCCCGGTTCAACCGGTCCGACCGACCGGTTCGAACCGGGTTTAATAACACTGCTTCTTACTGCTTCTCTTAAAAATGGAGGGGTGATTCATGTTGCAATTCAATTTCAAACATGCATTGAAGTTGCCTTTTAAACATTAGAAAAGTTTTCCTTTCCTTTTACTATAGAAAAGTTAATATGTCGAACTTGAAACAAGGAAGTGAATTAGTTAAATTAAACTTACGAAAATAACTTTCCTTTAATTTTGAATTTAAGACTAGTAAACGATTGAAAATTAGGTGCCAAAAGGTTCTATTTCTTGAATTATTGAGTTTTACTGTGGATTTTAAAGTTAAGGGGTTCTTGGCTTCTTTCATGAGATTTTTGTCCAGTTATAAATATGTCACTACTACTCCGCGTGGTTTGTGTCACCAAATTCGGTAAAACAGAAAACAGTTTATCAGAAATTTCTATTATTTTTTTATTCTCACCCAATTATTATTCACTTAATTACATTATTTAATTTTTCAAATACATATTGTAATCAAATCTATTTCCTCACAAATCTCATATTCACTAAGCATATATCAATTTTCAATAGTTGTCCCATCCTTCGAATCAGCTTTATATTTTATAATAAGTTCATAAATATCATCTTAACAAAGAAGAAACAAAAGGACATTTCAAAACAAAACTATAATGAAAATTAATCAATGGCTTCAGTGTGTGTAACAATCAGATCATCGATAGAAATCTCACTGAAATCCGCTAAGATAATTAGCTTATCATCACAAGCCAAAAGAATTTCGCAATCCAATTTGCAAAAATGAATGGTTTTAGAACAAGGTTAAAAGCTAACATCGAGATTTATTGAGGAATCAACCCTAACAAATGAAAAGAATATAACGTTTAAAATACCTACAATCGACCTAGTAAGCCAGTCCCTCTACCTCTTCCGCATGCTGGTATGTCTTCCCGTCTGCAAGACCCAGCTAAAGCATTCAAAAATTTGAGAAATTTTAATTAGTGTGCTCAGACAGCCAAGGGTTTGATAATCAATTTCTGGGAAAGTTCCCAGATCAGAAACTCTAGTCCAAAAAATTGCCTCGTCACAGAATACACAACAGAAACACTATTTCAATTTCACAAAACAGAAAAAAATTAAAATATATTCCTAGCACAATTTCCTTATTATTAATAACATTTGAATTCTTTAAACACACTTCCTGTAGTCATGTGCATTCTCAGAAACAACTTTGGAATCATATAATAATATTGAATTAAAAAAAAATCCAGAAACAATGTTGGTGGCGTTTCCAAGACCAAATGGTATTATAATTAAACCATCAATCAGGATGACCACTTCGTGTATATTGCGTCCGAGCCATTATACCAAGAGGAACTAAATATCCCCCAGAATTGGTAATGGACGCAATGCAAAACACAGACAATGCAATTATAATCAAATTAACAATCTTTCCCACAAATAATTTTTCCACTGCTCTTTAAAGATCAAAATTAAATGTAATCATAGTGCTCAGTGGAAGGAGAAGTCGTTAAAATGTGGGCTCACGGCGAAACCATAAGGCAACGTCCACTGCCCAAACACACTTAAGTGTTTCATCTCATCATTGCACTTCTTATCATAAAAAATTACTAGTAAGTACTATATACGATATTAAAATGCCCAAGTACCAAAAGGCAAAATTTGAGTTAACACTTATCATCATAACAAAAGAACAAAAGAAACAAAATAGAATAATTGGCAAAACGGCAACGTTAGCAAAGAACAATTAAAACATGGGCTTCAGTGTGTGTAACAATCAGATCATTGATAGAAATCTCACTGAAATCCGCTAAGATAATTATATTATCATCATAAGCCAATTATTTTCATCAAACCAATTGATTGAAGCCAACAAATTAATGAAGAAATTAATCTAAATAATGGTTAAACATTAACAATAGGAAAATGCTTTACAAAAACCTAATTTTCGAAAATTTGGGAAACTACGGTGTGCTCAGACAGCCAAGGGTTTGATAATCAACTTCTGAGTAAATTCCCAGATCAGAAACTCTAGTCCACGAAATTGCCTCGTCACAGCACACAATTTTAATTTCCAATAACAAAGAGAAAGAGAAAGAGAAAAAAGATTAATAGCACACAACATAAAAATACAGAAACTGAGATTCCATAAAGACGCAAACTTCAGGACAATTCAGGCACCAAACGGAGGAACACGACGAACGCTGGATCGCTATTTGATTGCAAAGATGAGCGACGAAGAAGAACATGAAAAAATGATGTGGCTATAGGTTCGATTATATAGGCAGTGGAGAGGGAAACACCAAATTAGGGTTTATAGAGAGCGTGGGCCGAACATGAAGATGCTCCGGGGTTAACTTCCTACACCCAACAAGTTTCTAATACACCCATCACTTATTTGTGAAATACCACAAATATCCTTCTTGATTACTTTAATAAAACAGAAGCATTCAAAGGCCATTTGATTTTTCTAATACACCAGCCTCTGTGTTTTCGCGGCTCTTCTCCTTCTCCTTCCTTCAAACCTGCGATTTTGATTCTCCGGCGCATTCAACGGTGTGCGGTACTCTGTGGCTGTGGACGGAGGTGGTGGTGGTCGGCAAAGCTGTTTTGGTTTCCAGCGCGACGAGGTAAGTGACCTTTGGCTCGGAGTCGTTTGGGTTTTGGATTCGTACGGATCTCGAATCCGTAAGCTGTATAGTATACGGATTACGGATCCGTATTAAGGAATGTGAGCCCCGTTGCCTTACGGATTGCCAATCCGTGGAAGCCTTACGGATTG
>PYAF01005925.1:1267187-1282500 GCA_007407185.1 Glycine tomentella
ATGCTAATGAAGAAAAAGGTAAAGTAATATATGAAAATTATTGCATGTATTGAAGTGTAATGTGATTAACTTCATGTCATTCCCTACAAATATGTGAAATTATAAGAGAAATATGAACATTTAATACAAATAATAAAGAAGTAAATAAATAGGGGGAAAAGAGTAATTTCAAAAAAATAAAAAAGAATAATTTAAAAGTATGAGCTGAGATTTGAAAAACAAATATCAAGAAAATGTAAAAATTGAGAATGATTAATAATATAGAATATAAAAAAAAAATCTGAGAATCTTATCCTAAAAGGAAAATTTAAAATCATTACTAATTTTAGATTTTATTTTATAGAACTAATTAATTTGAGATTTTTTTAAAAAATTTATATAAAATAAGTGATAAATAAATATAAATTCACGTACTACACTAAGATAAGAGATTGCAGTGTAAATATTTTTATGTTTAAAAGTTTCAAATAAAAACTCAGATTTATAATATAGAAAATTATTAACCTTGTTAATGATAATGAGGTTTATAGGAGTAAATCTATACTATAATAAAAAAACAAAATTTTGTTCCACCTGTCACCATATTAAGCATTCTCAGCTTTGGAAGCCAGCTGTCAGCTTCTTGTGCATTCTCAGCTTTGGAAGCCAGCTGTCAGCTTCACCTTGCTTCAGAGTAAATTCAAACCCTCATCCATACCTCAGCTTGGGAAATTTTAACCCAGCCTTCGAAAAACAAGCGGCAATTTACAATGGTTACCACACGTGAACCATTGCAAATTGAAAAATAGGCTCTGGTACCTGCTGTGTCTACGATTGGATGTTGCCGAGCTAGGATGGCTTACTCCTTGGTAAACACAGATTTCATGTAGCGACCTTTTCATTTTGTGTTTCGTCATTCTTCTGCTGCATTTCTGATTTCGTCTTTGCTTCTGGTAACTTCTTTGTAAACACCTTCATTTTAGTTGTCTAACGCATTTTAATTCATTTTGCAATTTTTGTGTAGGTTTCTTCTGATATCTTCCGCTCCATTTCATCTTTGTTTGTGGTAACTCCTTCATAAACACTTTCCTTTTAATTTAATTTTGTATCACAGTTAAAGTCATTTTATATGTTGTTTAATTTTCGTTCATTAATGTATTTTTGTTTATTATTTTAACAAGTACAGATTTGTGAAACTGTATGAAAAAACCACCTGATGATGTTTATGCCATTTTGCTGCCTTTAAAGCCTGTTCCATGATAGTCACAGTGATCGTCTTTATGTTATGTATGCTTTCCAGTTCTACACATTTCTAACATTTAAATGTTTTGCTAAGATTTCTTCTTATATGTTGTTTTGGTAAATACCTTGCTGTTAGTGTTTAACGCATTTTAAGTCCTTTTGTAATATTTTACTAAGGTCGCTACACCTTCTTGTATGTTTTCCAGTTCTACACATTTCTTACATTTTACATATCTCTTTCTTTGTAGTAATCGACCAGCATTAATGGCGACTGGTAAGTTTTTAATGAAATGTGATACCAGATATTTATATACATTTGGATCATTATACATAACTGTCATTTGTATATTTGGTTAGGACCATTTCGCAGATTGAATGGTATAGCTGAAATCAATGATAGTAAAGAAACATGGAAGGTTGCTGTTCGACTTATTAACATGTGGAGTATACATAGATCACCTAAGTCTACGATTGAGCTTAAATTCATGGACAAGGAGGTTAGATTAAGTTATTCAAACTGTAACTATAACACTATTTAGCTTAAACAAGTCTATAAGTTTTGTTTTAATGTTGCCTCTGTAGGGTCAAAAAATTGTTGCTCAGATGAAGAATGTTGATCAACAGCTCCTTAACGTAAATTTCCAAATAGGTGACACTTACATTATCCAAAACTTTGAGGTAGACAAAAATTCTGGTCAGTACAAGGTTACCCATCATCCATTCAAAATTAACTTGATTAAAGCAACTAAGATAACACCCATTGAAATACCTGACATTCCTGATCAAATATACAATTTCACAATGTTTGATGACATTGCTAATGGCTCTGCCTCACCTGATTTTCTCATAGGTACAGTCTTTGCATGTGGGCAAATTTAGTCATTAACAGTAAACAACTTTCTGATGTTTAATTGTGCTTTTATGTTTAATTTTTGTTGCAGATGTTATTGGTAAGGTTGTTGATATTGGTCATTGGAATCTGGATGGAAAACCAAAGAAAGTTATTTTTACACTTAAAGATGAATGGTATTTTTTATATATGTCATTGTTTTATGTATTGTATTCATGTTGTTATAACAAATGTATACCTTTTAACGACTTTTACATTTATATTATTGAACAGTGGTAGTGTAATCAGTTGTATTCTGTGGGAAGCTCTAGCTATCAAGTTCAAAGACTGTTTTGATAAACATGATTCTGGGCCTATGGTATTACTGTTGACTATGGCTAAGATTAAGGAAGCTAGAGGCTTGTTCTAAACATTATACATTGTTGTATTCTACTTAAACTATATTTTACTGATTCAAACCAGCGTCCTTATATACCTATGGTTTGTTCACAGGCAGTTATCCTATAGCTATACAAAATTCAATGTATGGGAGTGATTTATTTATGAATACAGATATTAAGGAGATTGTAGATTTCAAGGATAGGTTGGTTATTTATTACTTATATATTATATGATTTTGTGTTATATATTGTATTATTCTGATATTGTGAGGTGTCTTTATTTCAAAATGGATCCAAGTCAAGTATCCATGAAAACATGTACCCAACTTGGAACTCAGGTTTCAAGTTCTTCAGTGTATTCTATTGGAGATCGATTTCTTCATAATGCAGAAGTTAAATCTTTAGATCAAATTAGCCAAGTGAAAACGGTTAGAATTAACATTGCTACATTATGTTGCTTCCGGTTTTGTAGTCAACATCTGTATTCAATGATAATATATCCACATGCTTTTTCTGTAGGGTGTTATGTGTGTAACAGTGGCTACCATAACTAAGTTGTTGGTAGCCAATGGTTGGATCTATGATGCTTGTCCCAAATGCAACAAGAAAGTTGATGCAGAGTCTAAGCCTTTTGTTTGTGTTGGCTGTGACAATCAAAGTGGATCTATGCAACCAAGGTTAGTTTAATTGTACTCTCAATTATGTACAGTTTTTGTCTATTGATAACCATTTGATACATATTAATCATAGGTTTTGTGTTGAGGTAAGAGTATCACAGCCTCATGAATCTACAAATTTTACATTGTGGGATCGTGAATATGTTGCCCTTATTAACGAGACTGTAGCTGATATCAAGGAGAAAATGATTGCTGAGGTGAATGTAACCCAAACACAATATCAGTCTATTATTGCTTTTAAACACATTTAATGGTCAATTTCACGTTACTAATATCATAATTGTGTTTATATAGGAAGGGGAATTTGATCCGAGAGACATACCAGAAGCTCTGGATCGTTTGTTGGGTCCAAAAATTGCTTTCAAATTTAAAGTCATATGTGGAAATACACGACATTCAGTGTCTCAAATATGTCAAGATCAAACATTAATTAGCTCTGTTCTAGCCAAGCTACCAACCCTTTGTGAGAAGGTAATGTTTAGTGTTTTGTACATGGTTAACAATTATGAAAGTATACAATCTAATCCAAACCTTTTATATATTAAGGATGAGGCCGATCCATCAATTTCATCAGTATCTCTGAATGATGATGGTCTTCAAAGTATAAGTGATTAAGTGTTAACTGCTTTATATAATTGAATGTATGCAGCAATGTTGTGTGACTAATATATTTGGACACATTATATTTGATGCAGCAATGCTTCTCAGCAACTGCTGAGTTTGATCCAAATTCATGTTCGCCAGTAACACCAGCTAAAAGAAATTTGGGACTCACTGATAGTGAATTGGAGAACATACCATTTGAGGATTTATCGCAAATTCAACTATCATGTACTAGGTTGACAAAGCATATAAAGACAGAGTGATGGATAACCAATGGTGGAGCTTTTTGGAATATAGTTTTTTTGTAATCTGTCTTAAGCACTATGGGTAAATGGTATAAATTGATGGATGAACAATATGCAGTATATATATATATTTTGGTTAGCTGTATACACAGGTTGTTCTCTCCTCCTGGTTTTAAAATGTAGTGCTTTGTAAACTTCAGATTTGGTTAGCTGTATGAACAATATGCAGTATCTATATATTTTGGGATCTGTATGCAATGGTATAAATTGTATTTATTATATCTAATTGGGCAATCAGGCTTTAGAACTTTGAATATTTAATTTTATCTACTGTCATGCTAAGACAACAACGTGTGTAGTAACAAACCAGCTCATTAAAATCTTGCCATTCCAAAAATATTTGTAAATAGGATATTTAAATCTACGAATTTTAATCCAATTATTATGTATGACTTGAAAGATGAAAAACAAAAGTAAGGTTTTTCATTAAATGGCCAACAAATGAATTGCCGTAGCTATACTATGTTTTTTAATGAGTTATGCAATACACCCATACGTTGGTGGTGTTAAAAAAGTTGATTGAAATTTGTTGAGAACAAAAGAGTGCTCACAAAATTTTTAATATTTCACAAGTCTGAAAAAGTGGATTAAAGCTATGTACATCCAGCAACAAAGTGGATTAAAGCTATGTATGTAGCTACATTAATGTCATGTTTCATTTAATGTAACTGACCAATGAAAGCTATCAGCCAACAATTAGCTGTCTGAAAACTAAGCATTGTGGCCCACTAAAAATGAAAGCAATGAGTAAATTATATATATGAATACAAGCCTCCAATTTTCTCTGTCATTCAAATACAGCCTCCAACTTCTCGATTACACTGCCCAATATTCCCAAAATAGTAGCATGGGCTGCTGTTGTCAAATCTAAGTTATTGTCACTTGGGTATTGGTACAGAAAGTCCATGGTTATATTAAAAAATGTGAAGGAAGTGTGTTAGTATTGCATCAAAAGCAAAAATTCGTTGGGAATGCGTTCATACTCCTCTTTTTTGTTTTATAAATGGAAGAAAACAGTTGTAATCAAATTCTTTCTGCTAAACATGCTAGAGTAAAATGGAAAATCATGTTAACAGGCAAGAGATTGGGAGGATGCAATGATTGTACTCCTAACTCGACCAACATTGTTAATGGAGTAGAAGGTTCTGAATGTTTTTCATCATTTGCATAAGTGGAATTTATTATAGTCAATAGAAGTGTTTCGGAACTAATGTATTTTCTTTTACTGCAAAAACAGGTCTTCAACAAACTGATGTTAGGATATTAGCTGATATAAGTAACACTCAGCAACTTAGCAATGGAATTCCCATCAAGAGAGGCAAAACTGTCAATAACAGCTCTAAGCTTTCACATTATATGGTAACTGACTTAAATGCTACACAAACAACTTCAAGTGTAAGCACACCAAAGCAGAGCAATGCTACTAACATTGTAGAGCAACACATAAATGATGCTCATTATGAGTCACAACAAGGAAAAGAAAGAAATCCAGAACCCACGCATCATGTTCTGCATGTTATACATGGAGGCATTAAAAAATGTCATACTCAGACTGCAGGTAACTACAATACTGACATTTTATCAGAGTATAATGACCATTAGGTGTTCAGATATAATACTTATAAAAATGGCATGGTTTTAGATTATGTCGGCAAAATACGGGTATACCATTATTGACTCCATGTAGTTTGTGTATTTATGACAACCTTACTAATATCAAGCTAAAAGTTGTGTCTTTACTTACTGACATTTTACTGCATAATTGGATGTTGAAGCTGCAAGATTACATCGAAGGTGCATGATGCATCAAAAGCGTGTTTCAGTAACTAAAGACACAACTGCATTCAGGACACACATAAGCAACCAAAATCAAGGTCTGTCATTTTTTAACTGATATCCACATCCCATTAATTCATTCATTGTAACCAAGTATCATTAATGTAGAATTTGTACTCTGTGCAGGAACATTACACAGCAAACAAACCAATGAACATACACATGGAAATATCATGAATACTCAGCACAATCCAATCACTTGATAATCAGGAGAAACAGATGTGTAAACCAAATCAGTACACTTCAATGTAATTTACTTAATAAATTTGCTGGTGTCTCTTCAACAGACCATCCAGATACAATTGATGTTCAAAACGAAAACACCCATGAAACTGAACATAGATTTGGAGGTAGCTATAATTCTGAGATCATTATACCAATAATTAGAACATGTTTCAAATATGCTGTTTAATTGTAGTAATGCTTTACATGTAGAAACAAGTTATTTTTTTCACACAATAACATTAAGTACATAGTATCAGATGGTTGGGATGAATTTGGTGATCAACCTCGCATAACTTATTTCATACCTTTATCAATCCTCAACTAATTTGTTGTTTTGTTATGGTGGACCAATTTATGTACTTAAAGCTGCAACATTGAACCAAAGATCTATGCTGCAACGTAACAGTCTATCCATGGATACACAAAATAGAACCAGGAGGAGACAAACACACAACATATACAAAGGTTATTGAATTTTTCATTGTTTAAATTCATACACAGAGCATATATACTAACACTCTATATCCTTAACAAATTCAATAGCATATATACTGATTCCAAATGTTGTAACATTGTCCATTGTGCAGAAAGTTTTGATAATCTGCAGGGTTCGTACACAATGCATGGAGTATCAGATGGCAGTGATGATAATTTTGACCATATTGAATCAGGTCTAATTTCTATCATAATACCGATTGTAAGAATGCACAATTGTAAATGTCATTCTCACAGGTATTGTGTTTATTAGGATATGTTTATTTATTTAATAACATATATACTGATAGCAAATGTCATAACATTGTCCTATGTGCAGAAAGTTTTGATAATGTACAGGGTACATACACAAACCATGAAGTATCAGATGGCAGTGATGAGAAGATTGACCATATTGAAGCAGGTCTGAATGTATATCGTAATACTCATTGTAATAATGCACAATTGTCAATGTGATTCTAACGAGTCTTTTGTTTATTAGCTTGTGTTGATTTAGGAGACCCTACTGAAACGTGTCCATACTGCGAAGCTGCTATGTGGCATGCAGAAAGTACCCAAAAACCTAAAAATCGTAGTAAATCCAAATATAGTCTATGTTGTCACATTGGAAAGATACAACTTCCTTTTTTGAAAAAACCACCAACCCTGCTGCAACATCTACTATGTGACAAACATTCTCCGGAAAGCAAAAATTACCAACAAAATATCCGAACTTACAACATGATGTTTGCTTTCAGCTCTCCGGGTGCCAACATAGATAAAAGTTTTTTAAATGGGAAATGCCTTCCAATTTATAGAATTCATGGACAATCATGCCATTTAATTGGTAGCCTAATTACCCATGCCTGGAAAACCTCCAAAGTTTTCTCAGTTGTATATCTACGACACAGAAAATGAAATACAAAACAGATTTGGTGCGACAAGGTAAGTCCTATATTTTTCACATTATTATCATTCAGTTTCGTGTCATGAAAATTACCATGCCTATGTATTGCTACTATTTTCTTACTGCAGTTATTGTGATTCTTATTTTTGTCAGTGTTTCTTAATGCATTTGTGATTAACAAAAACACTATATTCAAAAATGATATAAAGCTGTATCATTTTTGGGTTTGTTATCATTTAAGTTTGATGATCAAAATGTGTCTGCCAAACTATTGTTATTGCTTTCTCACTCCTGTTATTGTCATTATTCTTTAATGCAGTTATGTTTATGCATCTGTATTAACAACTACAATAAATTCAAAGGATGTATTACAGTCAAAACACCTGATATACGTTTTGGTTAATCATTTTTTTAGGTGGGAAAAAAAACTTGATTCACAGCTTGTGGCAAAATTAAAAGACATGCTTGATACACACAATGTGTTTGCTAAATCTTTCAGGATGGCAAAGGATAGATATGACACCTGTAAGACACAGAATGTAAACTTACAGTTAATTTCAGATAGGAAAAAAGATGGTAGGATATACAATTTGCCCACAGTTTCGGAGGTTGCTGCAGTCATTGTTGGAGACACATCTCAAACTATAAACAAAGATATTATTCTGGAAAAACAAAGTGGAAGATTGCAAAGAATCAGTGAGCTTCATCCAAGTTATCTTGGATTGCAATATCCTTTGTTGTTTCCTTATGGTGAAGATGGCTACCGCAATGACATCAAGCATAGAGATATGCAAGATTCAGATCAAAGAAAGAGAAACAAAGTTACTATCAAAGACCTATTGTGTTTCAGGCTATAGTCTAGAGTACGCGAGGGTCAAACATTATTGAGGTCCAGAAGATTGTTTCAATAATTTATTGTTGATGGTTACACTATGATGGAGTCAGAACGATTGTGGTTCATAAGGACTCATCAAAAGCAACTTCGCTGTGATAAATAAAACACATTAATCCAGTCTCAAACTATAGAAGCACAGCGTGCCAATTTTGGGAAGCGTATTGTTTTGCCTTCGTCCTTTGTTGGTGGCCGCAGGTATATGGATCAATTATACTTTGATGGAATGGCGATATGTAGCAGTGTTGGATTTCCTGATTTATTCTTGACTTTCACTTGTAATCCTTACTGGCCTGAAATTCAAAGGTCTGTGTCACCAATGAATTTAAATGCTGCTGATCGCCCAGATATTGTAACCAGGGTTTTTAAAATGAAGCTTGATCAACTGATGAATGACTTGAGACATAACCATGTATTGGGCAATGTTGTATCATGTAAGACCTTTAGTTTTATGCAGGTATTAATTTCAGTGTACTTTTATACACACTAACCTTCCAAATAACAATTAACTGCTTGCAGATATTTATACAATTGAGTTCCAAAAGCGTGGATTGCCACATGCTCATATATTGATTTTCTTGAATCCATCTAGCAAGTATCCATCTCCTTCAGATATTGATACCATCATCACAGCTGAGATACCAGATTCAGCTAAGCAACCACAACTTTATGAATATGTGAAGAATCACATGATGCATGGTCCGTGTGGCCATGCTATCACAAAATCTCCCTGCATGAAGGATGGTAGATGTTCCAGATTTTTCCCAAAAAAATGGCAATCTAATACAGTTGTTGACCAAGATGGATATCCTATTTATAGGAGGCGTAATGATGGAAAATTTATTGAGAAAAATCATATAGCACTGGATAACAGATATGTAGTGCCATACAATCCAAAGTTGTTGTTAAAATATCAGGCTCACATCAATGTAGAATGGTGCAACCAATCAACATCTATCAAATATCTGTTCAAGTACATCAATAAAGGTTATGATCGAATAACAGCAGCTCTTGTGCCTATCCAAAATGAGGCTGGATCAATTGAACAATGTGTTGATGAGATTAAGCACTATGTAGATGGAAGATACATTTCTCCATGTGAAGCTTGTTGGAGGATATTCTCATTCCACATACACAAGAGATCCCCTGCAGTTTAGCGATTATACTTTCACTTGCCTGGAGAAAATTCTGTCATCTTTGAAGATGATGATGACATTGATGCATCACTCTCAAAGCCGACTGTTAAAGACTCGATGTTTACATCTTGGTTGCATGCTAATACCATCTTCACAGAAGCCAAGAATTTAACTTATGTTCAATTCATAAAAAAATTTACATATGTTGCCAAGGATAGACAATGGAAGCCAAGGAAAAAAGGATACACAATTGGCAGGCTTAATTGGGTTCCTCCAAGTACTGGAGAATTGTATTACCTTAGACTGATGTTGTCAGTGGTCAAAGGGCTAACCAATTATGAACAAATTCGTATGGTTGCTGGCCAGATTTATCCTTCCTTTAGAGAAGCATGTTTTGCAATGGGATTTTTGCATGATGACAAAGAATACATTCAGGCTTTGAAAGAAGCATATCTTTGGGGTTCTGGCAATTTTTTAAGGAAATTGTTTGTTACTATGCTTCTCTCAAATAGTATTGACAGACTACACCATGTCTGGAATGAAACTTCCACTTATCTAATTGATGGTATTCTACATGATCAAAGGAAGCTTACAAACATACAAGGTATAAAACAAAAGCAATATACTTTCCATATCAATTAAATTTTCTATGGCAATTTGATAACATACCAGACTTTTCCAATTATTACACTAGATTTGCAGCTTCCAATGCAAGACTTGCAGAACTTGGCACTGCATCACATTGAGGAGTTACTGCAGTCGAACCGAAAATCATTGAAGGATTTTCCCACTATGCCTTTTCCAAATGGTGTAGCACAAAACCATTATGGTAACAAATACATATATGCTGAACAATCATATGACAAGGAGCAACTACAATCTGAGTTTGAAACATATGTTGCCACTCTCACAGGTTACAAACCATTATTTATATAAATTTGCCTTGAAATACTGTTATGTTAATAATGTTTTATTGACAAAGTATACAAATTTATTCCTGGTACAGATGAGCAGACAACTATATTTAATGGAATCATGAGTGCAGTTGATAGACAGTAGGGTGAAACTTTTTTCCTCTATGGCCATGGAGGTACTGGAAAAACTTTCATGTGGAAAACACTAGCCTCTGGATTGCAGGCCAAAGGAGAAATAGTTTTAACAGTTGCGTCAAGTGGTATAGCTTCATTGTTGTTACCCAATGGCAGAACTGCACATTCCAAATTTTCAATTCCTGTTCCTACACTACAACACTCAACTTGTAACATCAACCATGGTAGTGAGCTAGCTGGTCTGTTACAGTCAACACGGTTAATAATGTGGGATGAGGCACCAATGGCACACAAATTCTGTTTTGAAGCTTTGGACAAAACACTAAAGGATTTAACAAGTACATCTGCTGAAGGAACTCTGCCATTTGGTGGAAAAGTTGTTGTTTTTGGAGGTGACTTTCGCCAAATCCTACCAGTGATACCTAGAGGCAGCAGATCAGACATCGTTCATGCTACCATTAATTCTTCATACCTGTGGGAATACTGCACCGTTCTAAAGTTGACCAAGAATATGCGCTTGCAAGTTAACTCAGAATTACCAAATGCACAAGAAATTTCCGAGTTTTCTAAGTGGCTGTTAGATATTGGAAATGGAAATCTAGGCACAGGTAACGATGGTTTTTATGAAATTGAAATTCCATCTGATTTACTTATTACAGATTTCAATGATCCAATAGAATCAATTGTCACACACACCTATCCAGATATCAAGCACAACTATAACAATGAAGCCTTCTTAAGCAGCAGGGCTATTCTAGCTTCAACAATTGATATTGTGGACATGATAAATTGTCATGTTTTGGACATTATCCCAGGTGAGGAACAAGAATTTATAAGCTCTGATTCCATTGACATGACAGATGTTGAAGAAGTTGAAGCTGTTCAATCTATAACACCAAAGTTTCTACATTCATTAAAAACATCTGGATTGCCTAATCATTCAATCAAACTGAAGATAGGCACACCTATTATGTAAATCAGAAATTTGGATCAAGCAGAAGGGTTGTGCAATGGTACACGACTGATTGTTACAAGATTGGCTACTCATGTTATTGAAGGGCGAATCATTTCTGGGAAAAACATTGGTAATATCGTATACATTCCACGGATGTCGTTATCACCATCACAGTCTCCTTGGCCTTTCAAGCTCATTAGAAGACAATTCCCAATTATTGTTTCATATGCTATGACAATAAATAAATCTCAAGGGCAATCTCTTCAATTTGTTGGCTTATATCTTCCATCTCTGGTTTTTAGCCATGGCCAGTTATATGTTGCATTTTCAAGAGTAACAAGTAAAAGTGGTTTGAAAATTTTGATTCATGACAAGGAAGGCAAAGCACAAAATGTAACTACCAATGTAGTGTTCAAAGAAGTTTTCCAAAATGTTTAGCAATTTCCAACTTTGTATTATTGTGCAGAAATACATTTAATGAATATAACAAAGTTGGACTAATGTATTCAGCATCTGACACCACTAATTAGTGAATACATTAGAACTTTTATGTCTATCTTATGCAACTCCACACTATCATACTAGATTTTATGTACCACCTACTGTTTTTATCACTCTGTTACATTATAACCTTGATTAAATGCAGTTTATTAAGAAACAGATATATGAAGATTTTTTTTTAAAAAAAAACAACATTAAGTTTAAACTGTCAAACCTTATACAACAAGAAACTGCCAACTATCAATTTCCTATCAAATAAATTCAATTCTTATGCATTTTATCACCAAATATAATATGTTGTTTTTTTAAAAGTTTTCGAGTCTATACCTATATTGATTATGCCTTTTTCCTATAAATGTTATGTTGGTAGTGCTTAATATCTGGTCAGAAATATTGTGCAAACAGATTACAAACAGTTTACAAATTTTATAACCCAAATTTTATAAACATATTACAAACATTTTACTAAAAATATAAGTTAACTTATATTATATTATTTAGTAAGGTACCATAGTTTTTGCTTTATTTATTCTTCTTCTTCTTCTTCTAATTAATGCTTAATTTATGCCACAATATATCTAATCAAATAACAGTGCAGCCACTGAAGTGGATATGGACAGTGGAGCCACGTATAGGCATAGGTTCAGCTCATCTCTGTGCCATAGACAGAGCAATTACATTTCAGATATCATCGGGATAGTGTCTAATATACTCACCTTCAGTTATTCAATTTGTTGGGCCCATGTTTGTGGATTAGTTTATTGCACGTGCAAAGAAAACTACATTCACATAAATTAAATTAAGTAAACAAGGTCCAGTTTTTGCATTTGTTCGGCCCTTAATGGCAAGGAACTTAAAAGTCACTTTTCACGCATTAGTGACCAGGAACTTATAAGGTCTCACCAATGCCATTAATTACAACAACTATTCATTCACCAGCCAAGTTCAAAACGTTTCACTCCTCTTAAACAACATTTTTCACAACAAAAAAATAGAGAAACACGAGGGTTAGCGAATAGGAACAGACACTCCATCTGAGGTGCACAAGCAGGAGTCATGGCCAAGCAAACCACCTGAAATTCCTTCAACTGCAAATAGGTAAGCATTTTCAATGAACTCCATTCTTCTTTACATAAACGAAATGATAAATCTGCTGAATAAGTTATTAAGTCAAAATACTCTGTGAAAACACTTTCCTTTTATATGTCTGTGAAAATCTTAATCATCATCATTACAATAACTAAACCTTTAACTTGACACACTAACTAATTATTTGTTCCACAAACATATAAATATAAAACATTGTTTAAAAATCGATCATTGAGTGTTGATTCCACGTTAACGCGTACGCTGTTTCAATCCTACCAATCATCTCCATTATCAGTGCAGTACTCTGTTTCAGTGATATTTTTTTTGTTACGTGTACAAATAGTTAGTATTAGCCTCACAACGTGTTCTGTGTTTATAAACACATTTGTTCTGCAATGTATTATGTATTGGTTCTTTTTAACAGTGTATGTTCACTCGCCCAAATATTTATATTCCAATTGCATCTGAATAATATTAGGACCAATGGCTGATAATCAAGAAAACTACAAGGACATGGCTCTTGCAATGATGAACATAAAGAGCAAATCCATTGAGATCATCAACACAATTCATGTGAAGGACCAGGTTATAATGATACAATGTTATCAATTTAACCATCCATAATGTAACTTTAGTTTTGTTAATTTTTTTTATATGTTCATTTAGGCTTACGCAGAGATTAGCAAAAGTTTTACCATTACATGGAACAATTATTTGGGAGAGACCTGGCATCTTATAGATGCTAATGGTCATCATCATATGGTAACCTACAACAAAAACCTATTACATCCTGCAATTTGTGATGGCTGGACAGCGATAAGGGACTACTATGGGCTGGAAGGTAACCATCAAATTACCTTGATCCATTATGCTCAATCCGTGTTTTTAATGACTGTGTATAAAAGCACATCTGAACCTCAAGCGTTTCCTAAATGGCACTCATTATATAAGCAAAACCCAAACTCTGTTGTTTTCCGCATTCTGCTCAATGAATACAAGATCAAATGCAGTTCAGTGGTAAGTTATAACAATATACACTTCCTGCTTTCTTTTGTTAATTGCTTTTTCTTTTGGTTCTGATAAAATTCTAACAATCATATTCATTCTTCCAGGATCTTCCAAGTTCAATGTACCATTTCCTAAAAGATAATGAGTTCACCTACATTGACTTTGAGGGAAAAACACAATGCAAATTAGTCTTCAATCATTGGCGGAAAAGTATCAAAATCGGAAGTGGATGGAAAACTTTTGCAACACAAAATCATTTGAGACCCAACTTTGAGTTCATTATGGAGTTTCTAGATCCCACTCACAACATCATGCTTTGGTACATGTGTTGATACATGTGTTGTCTGCTGGCCAATGATAGCAAGATCAATGCTTTTGCTTTTTTTTTTTGTTACTTAACTATATATATATATATGTATGATGTTCATATGTTTTATTATTAACATTATGAATGTGTCATATAGTGATAAGTGTCATATCTTAGTGAAATTTGGATTACATTTAAGGCACTTATCTTGTGTTTTAACTAAGAATATTTATAATAATTTGCCCTAATCTAGTTAGTTTATATTTAGCATTTAGCATTTATGATTCTCGAAGATTCATCCAACTTTCCTTTTTATTTTGCTAGATTCCGTAGATTTCCGAGGCTTTCGAAAAACAAAAAGCAAGCAAAGAGGGCTTACATAGCAGACCTGGGAGGTGCAGAAAGCAAATCAGACCCAAAATGACTTAGAACAGCAAAACTGGGGGTGCAGAAAGCAAAATCAGGCCCAAAAGCCCATCAGAGTGCATTTAGCTCGCCCAGGCGAGCTAACATAGTGCATTTTGGTCGCCTGGGCGAGCTGACGGCTGCAAATAGACATCCAAGTGGGCCAAATGGGCTGCAAGTTGCAATTAACTCGCCCAAGTGACCAAACATAGGCAAAAATGGTCGCTTGGGCGACCAAAGTCGGCCAGACACCCCCTATAAATACCCATGCACCCCCAACACATCTTGCATCTATCTCAACCTCCATTCTTCTTTTCTTTTGCTTCTTGTAAGCTTTTTCTTTAGTTTAGGCCTTTAAATATTAGTATTAGGTAGGTTAGGAAAGTGAGAGAAGTGAGATTTAGTGTGGAGACTCTGCCGGAAAGAAGCGGTGATGGGGCCCTTCATCAATTCTTCTCTTAAGGAGGTTCTCTCCATGCTTGGTTAGTTTCTC
>PYAF01005925.1:1284808-1296865 GCA_007407185.1 Glycine tomentella
TATGCGAGAAATCGATATTTGATAAATATTCTTAGGATTCTCAAATGCGAGACATCGATTTGGGGTGATTTTATGTGTGCATCAATAATAATAGAAAATAACTTATGCATGGTAATATTAATTGAATACTAAGGGTATGAACAATGAAATCCAATCCTACGCTTTTCTTTAGTTAATTAAAATCATTTTATTAGTTTCCGTAATCTTTCGTTATTTCTGTAAAATCATCAAAACTTCGACCATACTCGTTGTACATAACTATTCAATTGTGAATTCTATTTGGATTAACTGAGCAGCACAAGTCCCTGTGGAGACGAACTTTTATAAATTTTGTAACTTACAACGACAATTGGTACGCTTGTCAAAAGTCTAACATATAGCCAACCATATCAAGAACAATACTTTTGCTTTTTGGTTCCTTATAATTAACATTATCATGTTATGTTGCAACATTTACCTTTTGTTATATATAAATGTTGTCATATGTTATTTATAATTAACAATGTTATCATTTGCCAATCTTATAATAGTATGTTTTTTAACTCTCCAACTTTATATAATGCGATACTGTACATATTTACAATACTATATATGTGTTGTCATATGTTATTTATACTTATTTGGATTTGGTCAAAATAATTTCTTTTACTTAAATTTATATTAAAAAAAATTGTTCTCATAACCAACACAATAACGTTTATAATATCACAATCAAAATAAATTATTTTAAATTACTTTATCAATAATATCACAAATACTAATCTTTTACTTATCATATATATAAAAATTAAAACCACTTAAATTAATCGCGGAGCATAGCGGAGCAACCCGTGCGTATGCGCATGGGTTACTTACTAGTTTTGCTTATATAATCCAATCCCATCGGCACTAGTGGTCAAAACCATAATTTTCCTCGTTTAACTCCTTATCACTATTTTTAAATGAGTATAAATTCATTATATCTTAAAATTAACTAAACATTTTCAAGATAATAAATGAATAAAATATGTAACTTAATTACTACTGAAGGATGTAAACTACATAGTCACTGTCAGGTCTAGGTTTCGAATATTCAACGCAACCTTTCTGAAACGTTCAATAAACGTTTGCAACAGTTCCTTCTTCTCCTGCTGGATGTTGACGAGGACCATAAACGTTAGGAGGTGAGGCCGACTAGTGGAAAACTATGTTCCAAAATAGGCAGTTAGGGTGTCGAACGAATCCACGAAGTTGGGGGTAGCCGTGTGAACCAATGAAGGGATTGCTCCTTCAGCGTTGGGAACACCTGACAAAGGTTTGCATCATCCGTGGTGTATAGGCTCACCTGGGTGATGTACACATCCAGGTGTTCGTCTGGGTCTGTGGTACCATCATTTTAACGCCCCGTATGCATCCGGTTCATTAACATTAATTTATGGTCATTAAGCGCAGCAATTATCACAGATAATCAATTTGGAAGCGATAAACAAAATGACGTCATCAAACGTCATTAATAACACCCACGGTACATCATATATGGTGAATTCTCATAATATACAAGATATATATCAAAATTGTACATATCCCTCTCAGGGTACAAAATAATAGGCATAAATCAAAAGATAGAGCCAACATGCTCTCAAACTCTATGCCTAAGGTTCCCACAGAATCATATCCCTTTATTCGGGCCTCTTGCCCTAAGATCTATCAGCTGCTCCCTGAGTATCACCTGCAAAACATAATCCCCAACAAGGATGAGATAACAATCTCAGTAAACTCAGGGTTCTTGGAGGTCTTTCCTTCCCCTGGTTCACTTTCATGGCATATAATATCAAAATTGGCATCACACCATCTAGCCATCACACTATCAATACACATCACATGTATATGGCATATAAACATAACATTTAGCAGTGCCTGCGGAAGCTTCATCCATATAAATGGGTACTTTTCACATAGGACTGCATATCATTGCCTGAGGAAGCTTCATCCATATAAATGGACACTTTTCTCACAGGACTTCATACAATTGCCTGAGGAAGCTTCATTCATATAAATGGACACTTTTCTCCCAGGACTTACTCAGACATAAACTGTCAATTCTACTGATCAGATAATTTCAACAATCACATCACTATCACAGTGTATATCATCAAATACATATACATCATATACATGTTTCAATAAAACAGTAACACAATTTCAATACACATGCCTCATGATATATAATAACCATCACTTCCTCGGAGTATGGTGGAACATAAACCATGGGAAACACTCCCAAGAACGAAGAGCTTACCTGCTCTGAGCGCTACACTGGCTCTCCCAGCCTCGTGGCCACACCCATCAGTAGCCTTTGAATCACGCCCTACATAAAGACATACAAACAGTCAATAACGGTTCTCAACCGTTAGAATGAAAAGAAACGATATTCCTTTCCATTTAAACTTTTTTGTTCTCTATCTTAAGGTTATTAGAACTAACCACCTTATAGGCGACTCACAGACCCTCAGCAGGATCTATCTCAGCCTAACCAAGGTACTAGAGTCCCTCTAAGACTCTGCATAAGCTACTTCAAAGCATACAATTGCTCAACCCCTCTATATCTCAAGAATAACCCAGTTATTCAAAACAATCAATCCAACACTTAATCACCTTCTATATGGTCTCATGAACACTTTTAGTAAAAGCACATATGCTCATACATGTCATGATACCCTCCATTTAACCAACATTCTTTCTACTTATACATATCTCAGGGTCAAAACCAAACTTCATCAATAGTCATGATTCAAAGTTCAATATTCGTCAGAATAACCTCTTAAGCATACTTTTCTAAAGAACCCAAGCCTAATTCTGGTCCTAACACAATTGGGTCACTATTCATCCCAAGAACAATTTCCCAAATCAATCGGTAAAACTTGAGTTTCTTATCTCTAAAAAGTCAGGAAGGCTGGAGGATCACTTCTCCAAGCTTTAGCGTCCTTGAATCGCCTTCTTTCCCTTCCAAACTCAGTTTTACAAAGTTCCCTAGAGAACGAGATTTCTCCGATTGATGGTTCTCTCGAGAAACTGAAACTGGAATCTAGCTCATAGAGGAGTTCTAATCAACTTTCTAGTTGGGTAGGAAGTGTTTAGATGAGAAATGGAGAAGATATGAAGCTTCATAGTGCTCTAATGGCGGAAATGGCTCAGAGGAAGAAGAAAGGAAGAGTTTTGGCCCAAAAATCGCGTGAAATGACCTTATATAGTGGTCCAGGTCGCGTTCTGGCGCTGATCGCGCCACTATGGCGCTATCCGCACCAAGTTCCAGTGAAAAATAGGCTTTCTGGAGCACTTCTGGCGCTAACCGCGCCACTCTGGTGCTACTGGCGCCAACTTCCAGTATCTGTGGTGCTACTCGCGCCAATCTGACGCTACTGGCGCCAAATTCCAGTACCTGTGGCGCTACTCGCGCCACTTTGGCGCTACTGACGCCAAAATTTTAGCCGGCGCTAACACTTTTTGCGACAGAATTTTGAAAATTTAAACTTTTCTTTCTTTCTTTTTCTTTTATCTATTTAGCCTTGGTTATTATAATCATACTTCTGAATAGTCAAGATCTTCCAGTTGGATGGAATAGCCGCTTCCATGATGCTAAGGATGAAAGGGTTCTTGAATTGTAACGGTTGTCTCCCCAAAGTATTGAAGGACGGTGGAATAGCATCCTGATGCACGCTTAAATTGGTGGCTCTAGGTAATCGATTGCGGTTGAATCGACTTTTTGTTCTTTTGGTAGGTTAGCCTTAGGTTGCGCGACCTGTGGGCTTCTTGCAGGTGAGCATTCTCGCGTCAAAGGGCGATGATTTCTTCGAGGTTGTGCCTTTACATTTTAGAGACCTGACCTGTAGTCTCTGAACTATTGAGGACAGGTCTGTCTGGTCCTCTACATGAATGTCTTTGTTGTGGTGATTGGCATGTTGCTCCATTAATGTGATGTTCATCCCAATCCTTGTTATTGCCATGAACTCTTGGGGCCGAGATATATCTTGCACGACCCCACAGTGAGCACAATGTTCCTGACACAAATGGACCGAACACTTACCCTTACTCCGAAGGGTCTTCTGTTGTGTCGAAGAGTCTTCTCTGGTGATTCCTTATCGAATCCTCTAGTGTGTGTGAGTCCGAAAGAGCGGGGAGGGGGGGGGGGGTACCAGCAAAAGGTACTTCAATGCTCAAGTCATGGTTCGACTTAGAGCTATTAGTGATATATAGTGAATATTCGAGAATGAACTAGTTATTTTACCTTGGGGAATCATCCCTTTTTATACTAAGCTTAATGCGCCTAGGGTCTATGGGCGTGCACGTTCTGATTACCAGTTGAGTAATACACCTTTTAATCATGTTCAGACACTTATAATCAAGTAATTACCATTAAGCAGGTTTATTGGTGATAATCACGACTGAATGGTACTCAACATTTGTATATGTTAATGGCTGAGACGGCCTATAGAAAATATGTGGATATGTGATCGAGGGGATACTCGATTTGGATGCACCAAGTGTCCCTTATGCCTAACCAAGTACTTTATCTGGTATAGTAATTATTATTTTTTGCTTGAAATAATGTAATACTTAAATATAAGGACTGTTCAAATAAAAAGGAATAAAGGGTCTTGAGTTTATTTATTTGTTTATTTTAAATTATAGTTTGGTTCAAGCCTTGCGGATAAACTTCCAAATCGAGCTCGTTTCAATCTATTAAATATTTGTTATTTCCATCTACCTCTGTGTGTGCTTTTATTGTGCCTTATTAAAGAAGGAAGAAAGACTTATTTGAATGGTCATAATTTTCCAACATAACATAGGAGACTTTATTGCACAATTGTGCATTACAACTTTCTCAACTGCTTCTTATTACCACCGTAACATGATTTCCCTTCAAGCTTGAAAATCACTCCCAAATCTTTCCCATAGCACTTGGAAAAACAATCCAACCATAACCATAAGGTATCTCATATATCAAGAAACCATTGGCATAACATAAATAACGAAACCAAAACTAAATTAAGTGTTGTCAGAGGTGAGTTAATACCAACATATTATGAGCTATTTATTCGTGCACAATGTTTCCTTATCTCTCCTTCTGTTCTAGTCTTGACATTAATTTTTCCCATTTTCTCCATGGACTTGGCAAATTCTGCAAAGAATCCTTGAGTTGTTTGAAGTTGTATGACGAAAATAGTCTTTGTGATAGAGCTTTCAAGCAATGCAACATCTGATTGGAACAAGCCTCTTCTCTTAATCACTTGTTTATAATAGCCAAGATCAAATATGTCACGCCTTCTAGAGTCCATCTCAATAAGTGTAGTGTTGTTATTGATATTCTTGCACTTCAAGGTCTTAAGATTTTTTTGCATATTCACTATCTAGAGTTGGGTCAGTGTCACACTTGCCAGTGAAAATGTATAAATGGGTTGCAATTGATGATCAATGGAAAACACCAATCCTCTGAGCACCTAAGGGAATTGAATCTTTGGTGATTAGAACCAAAGAATTTAAAATGTGTAAAAAAGGAAATGATAAAACTTACATATATTTTTTTTTGCATGATTTTGATATTGTTATTCGATCAAAATTAGAGTTTTGCCTTGATAATTTATGTTTCTTTTCGAGGCTTTCCTGGTGCGCACACAATAGTAGAATTTGTTTAATATTGTAAAAATTATTTTAAATATATTTTTTAAAATAATTATTATAAAAATAAAAAATTATATCTTATATTTGATTTATAATTAAATGATGATATAATTTTTTAAATATATTAAAAATAAATAGTGTATGAAATAATAATATAATTTTTCTTACACACAAAAAATTCAAACACTTAATCTATAACCTTTTTTTTTCTTTATCTCTCTTTTTATTAAATTATATCACCTATTCATACTCACATTTCTCTCTTTCCTCTCTCAAGTATAAGTTAGCTTTGTTATTAAAATATTTATTTTACATTATTCCCATTTGATTTGTGAATTCCCATTTGATTTCTGAATTCTGACTCTCAGAGAAACCTTATTCGTTTACGCTTTCACCAGCTTATGGCTCACCTGGTCACTCGCACTCAACTCGCTCGAGTCACGCGGCTCCCTCATCGCCCCAACCCTCTTTTCTTCACACCAAAACCAACAATTTATCGTTCCCCAACGCACCCTCTCCTCCGCCCGGCGATGGACCCGCAACCGCCGGAATCCTCCGTGCCCGCCGCCTCGGCCGAGGACTTCGTCCACGTCACGGATCTGAAGATGGAGAGCCTGTCCGATAGCATGGTTCGAATCGGCGAGCCTTCCGAAGCCGCTGCCACCGCTTCCTCCGCTCCGGAATCCGATCGCCGTCCAGCCACGCTCTCGCCGGAGCTCTCGAGAAACGTGCTCGTCCTGTCGTGCTCGTCCGCCGCCGAAGGCGGCTTCTGCGACGTTTACTTGGTTGGCACCTGTCATGGCTCCGAGGTATTTTGTTCAAGTCTTTTGGAATCAGGTTTTAGGTTTTTTTGCATTACGCATTGTCACTGTTTTCAGGCATAACGAAAATTTAGGGTTTCTCTTTCTTTCTTGTGTATTCGTTTCAATCGGAATTGTTGTTGTGTCATTTTCAGAAGGATGCATGGCTGTGTTTTATCTTCATCGTATTGATTCAGAGTTGTTGAATTGTTAAGAGTTTAAAATTTGTGCTGAATTTTGTTGCAGGAATCGTACAGAGAAGTTAAAGCTATAGTGAATTTTCTGAAACCAGAGGTTTTGTTTCCCTTTTGAACACGGTGTCACATGGTTGATGGATTGATCATTTGCGTGCTTAATTGCTTGCTTTTGTTTTCTTGATGTCCCTTCTCGACCTTGTAGGGTTTTGGTGATTAAACCTTGTGGCTTTCTTTATTTGCCGAAGGTTGTCTTCCTGGAATTGTGCTCGAGTGGGATGTTACGGTATACCAGCCTTGAAAATCTTAAGGTTTCTATCCTTTAACTTGGTGTTTTTATGCGTATAAGTGTGCAAAATGTGGGAAAATATTTTACAGTTATAGAATATCAGCATTCTTCAGATCCATATTAGATGAGTTGAGGGTTTGAAAGATAAAGTATCAGATGGCTGAATATTTGTTTGGCTTATTGGTTTTCGCTGAAGGATGAACATCACAGACACAGGCTCATATGTATCATCCACATTAGATTTTCAATTATTTGTCTTTGATTCCTTCTTATTCAATTATATTTCTCATATACCCTGTTTTTCTCTCCTTAAATTTGACAGATTGATAGTGAGCTTGAGGAGGCCTTTCGTAAATGTGAGTTTCATGTGGCATATGAAGAAGCCATCAAGTATGGTAGCAGAGTGATATTTGGTGATCGTCCTGTAGAGGTGATGAGTTTTTCATTTTACAGTGTGCTGACTGTTATTCTGCTAGGATGAATTCTACTTCTCTGTTAATGTAAAATATTTCTCTTGAATTATGAAGAGTTGTTGTATTTGAATGTGTTGTTCCGAGGATAAAATATTCATTTTCATCAAGGCCTTGTGTGGTTTAAACATTTACTATTTTGTTACGCGTGCTTTCAACTTGGTTTACGTTGTGTGGTTATGCTGTAGAGCTTTTTTTTGGTTATGTATTAATGGGCTATTATTTTGATTGAGACAGATTACATTGAGGAGAACATGGAGAAAGATGCCACTTTGGCATAAGACAAAATTGTTAATCTCTTTATTTCTCCCAGAAGTTTTTGTGCCCCGCATTTATGATCTTTATGAGATGGTAAATTTCATAATCCTCATGTGATAGAGAAAGTGTGAATTGATAGTGTTTATGCTAAGTTATTGTCTATATCCTAACTTGGGATTTGCTTTCTTCAGCTGAAGAAAAGCCGAAAAGGGATGACAGTTACACGATAACTCTTCTTATTCAGGAAATGAGCAAGGAGTTTCCTACTTTAATGGAGACTCTTGTGCATGAACGAGATCAGTAAGACCTATTGCACTTAATATCATTTTACAATTTCAGTTATTGCTTCTGTTACCTGTCACCTGTTTTCCTTGCTCTTTAAAGAATGCTTCTGTTAACGTTTGTCACCCCAGTATGTTATGATTTAGCAGAGGGGTCCTTGTTGGAGGGTGTCTTGGATATGGTTCTGGTATTGATATCTTCTGCATATCCTAGCCACCCTAGATGATCTGGAATCCAAATGTCATGGAGGCATGGACTTCTTACCCTGGGTGCCTTTTTTGTTTCAGAGTATAAGATATGAGAAAACCTTTTAATTAATCCGTGTTTTTTTTCTTTCCTGGGGGATATTGTCTAGTTGTGCTTTTTGACTAATACACCAGGCAGTGGTGGAGCTAGAGGAGAGGAGACAATTATAGTGTTTATGTTTTGTGGAGGCCATGCATTAGAATGTAAGCTAAAATATTTATATTTTGAAGAAATTTAAGGGGGTGCTACTGGACGCCTGAGCATTCTGGGACTTTAAATGATATCGCTTTTTTGCAGATACAATCTGCTGTATATTATAATCCTTAGCATCATGAGGGGCAAACTTTTCTCTAAAAGTATTTACATTATCTATGATTGTTGACTTTATGCATATCAATGAAGAAATTAGTTCATACATCTTTCATTTTCCTCTATCTCTTGTGCTCAGAACTACTTGGATAAAGAAGATCATGTTTCTGCTTGAATGAAATTTGGCCATAATTGTCTGAAATAGTAGTATATGCTCTGCCTCATGGTGGTGTTGAGGATGCTGTTGTTACTGTAAAAACTTTGGTTGGTATGCCTTTCTTGCTTTTGGTAATTTCGACTATCCTGCAGTCTTTCCCCTATCTCTGGTTAAAATTAGACCCTGTGAAGAGACTGTTGATGATGTTGTAATACTACTTTACTGTTGATGATCATCGAGGGTGGTTCCACCTTCAATTGACCTTTGCTTTGTCAAGAGTTTTTTCTAGAATCATGTACTTTTATTAAGTTTATAAATTTTACATGATTTGACTTGTATGCAGGTACATGTCCTCCACATTATTAGAAGTGGCGAGTGAGAATAGCTCAGTTGTTGCTGTTGTTGGGAAGGGCCATCTACAGGGAATAAAGAAGCATTGGAAGCGACCTGTCATGGTGGGGGAACATTTAGTTATTTGTATCATATACCCTGCAATTTATAATTATTTTTAGCACAAAAACCATCATTCAGTTGCTCCCATCCAGCCAATTCTAATATGAACCCGATTTTCTTATTTTGCAATTTCTTTCTTTCAAAACCATAGAATTATTCTCTTATTATTTATTGTCAGATTTTCTTAGCTCAATTTACCCTGTTTTTCAGATGAAGGATCTAATGACAGTTCCATCTCCCAAACCTACATCTATTGGTGTTGCCGTGGCCGGCGTTGCCATCATATCAGGCATCTATCTTTCATGCAAGAAATAACTATCCTAGGAGAGATGCTGTCTTCCACAGGAACGTTGATGTAGCAATTGAAATATGTAAACATTGATTCAACCATCAACAAAGTTGATGCACAAGTCATTACAATTTTTTTTTTTTTAAATCTTTCCATGGAAATAATTAGGGGTATTCACGGGTATGAGTCACCTGTGAACCCGAATTGATCAGAACCGATCCGAACAGTTTGGGTTGGATCATTTATGTATTTGGGTCAAAACCGAATCGAACAGATAAAAATCGTTCATGTACAGGTTGGTTTGCGGGTTTAGATCTATAGATCTGATCAAAACCGATAAAAAATTTTAGAGTTATTTTATTTGGTTTTAATTATTGTAATAAATGGACTTTAAGTGTTGGAACTGCAAATGTTTATAATATTAACAATCATATTTTGTTCATTTGTTTCAGCAAATTTGATTGTAATAAATTTGGTTGCATCAAAGTTTATTGCAAGAAATTAGTTTGTAGGAAATATGTATGATTCAGACTATTATAATAAATTTCGTTAAAGAATATTTTGTTTTAATTTGTATTAGTATATTTTAGAATATTAAGTTAATGATATTAAATGAATTAATTTTACTACTTTCAGACATTTGATAATATTGTGTTAGTGTAAATAGTTTTTTTCATTTCTAAATGTGTAAAAAATTGGCAAATTCGTCTTTGAAAGTTGAAAATTCAAATTTTAGTCCTCGAAAGTGAAAAAAGTGTGACAAATTTATTCATGTAAGGGATAAAAATATCACCAAAATGATTACTATTATTGTTAAATAGATTGGACCAAAATATTAGTAAGTTTCCACTGAACCAAAATGTCATTAAATTTCTATTGAACAAAAATATTCTATGATAATATTATGTTTCAACAATGTGTCAATGATTTGAGAAGATAAATAAATAGTTGTAACAAATTTGCAATGCATATGAATGGATATATTAAAATTTGAATTTCCATTTCTAAGAACGAATTTGTCAACGCTCTATACATTCAGGGGCAAAAATGACAATTTACCCTAAATTTCATTTTATCCTTAAATGAAACGAAATTTGGGATCTGACAAATTTATCCAATCGAAACTTACTGACGTTTTGGTCAAATGAAAATTTTACTGACATGTTGATCAATTTATTCTGCAGTCATGTTGACAATCATTTTTGTAACATTTTTCGTCCCTATATGCCACGTAGGCTCTTTCACTAATAGTAACGGATGAAAGTTAACGGATGAATAGATTTGTCACACTTTTTTCAATATCGAGAACTAAAATTTGAATTTTCAATTTTTGGGGACTAATTTATCATGTCTTTACACATTCAGGGACGAAAATGACTATTTACCTATTGTGTTAATTATATTGGATATTTGGATGTATCATGATATAAAATAGTAGTTTTAAGAAAAAAAAGATTAAATTTAAATGGGTAACCCGTTGGTTCGAATTGAACCAAATCGTTCATTTAGTCTCATGCTGTATGATTTTATTCGTTCGTTTCTAATTGCACCAATTAGCAGTGTTTTTGGAACAATCTTATCACAAAATCAACTCAAAATCTATGTCAACAGGTTCAATTGATATATAAGCTACTTCGTATTGCTTCTCGTAAACATGGAGAGGGGTGATTCGTGTTGCAATTCAATTCAAAGATGCATTGAAGTTGCCTTTTAAACAACCCATGAAGCACCCAAATTAGAGATGCTTTCCATTTCTTTTACTTTACAAAAGCTAATATGTTGAACTTGCAACTACGCAAGGAAGTGAATTAGTTAAATTAAACTTGTACAAAAATAACCTTCGTTTAATTTTGAATTTAAGTCTAGTAAACAATTGAAAATTAGGTGCCAAAAGGTTCTATTTCTTGAATTATCAGGTTTTATTGTGGATTTTAAAGTTAAGGTTCTTGGCTTCTTTCATGAGATTTTTGTTCACAAATTATAAGAAATAAGTCCATGTCACTACTACTCCAGCTTGTAATGTTGTGGTTTATGTCACCAAATTTGTTATGTACATGTATCACGGTAAAACAGAAAACACTTTACCAGAAATTTCTATTATTTTTCAATTCTCGATGACCCAATTATTGTTCACGTAATTACATTATTCAAATGCATAGTTCTTTAAGCTGATTGTAATCAAATCAGATGTCATTAGTATCCTATGTGCATCATCTCTTCTCCTACACATCCCATATTATAGTTGCCCCCATCCTTCGATTCAGCTATATATTTATAACAATGATCCAGCAGTAACAAACACCAATTAAGGTCACAAATATCATCTTAACAAAGAAGAAACAAAAGGACATTTCAAAACAAAAGTATAATGAAAATTAACCAATGGCTTCAGTGTGTGTAACAATCATGGAAGTGCATTCTTATGAGGGCAGCTGCTAGTGATGGAGCATTGTGGATATGCTCAACAACATACTTCAAAATTATTTTCTCGGCCTTTGGACAACTTTTGGCATACAGAACCAATCTGCAACTGAGCTTGAGTTGATCCAATTAGTGCGTATTTGGCTGAGACCTTAATTGCCAGAAAACTATATAGTATATAGAGGATATATATAAAACTTATATACTTTTTGTTAGAAGCAACTTCAATTC
>PYAF01005925.1:1296965-1329934 GCA_007407185.1 Glycine tomentella
GGATATGCTCAACAACATACTTCAAAATTATTTTCTCGGCCTTTGGACAACTTTTGGCATACAGAACCAATCTGCAACTGAGCTTGAGTTGATCCAATTAGTGCGTATTTGGCTGAGACCTTAATTGCCAGAAAACTATATAGTATATAGAGGATATATATAAAACTTATATACTTTTTGTTAGAAGCAACTTCAATTCATTTCTTTGGTTGAATTCAGCACAATGCCTAGTTATTTATAGTCCTCAGCTTTGTGTAACAAGGAACTAGGCAAATCATAATGGTTCATGCAGCGTGTGACGTACATGTTACTTTACTTTACGATATCTTTCAATTTAATAATGGAATAACATAGTACCTTTTTGTCACTTGATTTTATTAGTGTGTTTGGATTATTATAGACAAAATTATTTTTAAAAAAATGTTTTATTGAAATTTAAAAAATCGTAAATTTGTTTTATTGAAGTTTAAAAAATTATAAATCTCATGTTCTAAATTCTCATCTTTCTCATCACCTTTGATTATAATGGCAGATTTATGTAAAATGAGTGTTTTTTTTTAAATTATGGTTTGGGGGTTATTTTTAAATTTTTAATAGAAAGGGATTAGTAATAGATATTACTACTTTTAAAATTAGTCGTAAATCTATTTACGATTTCTATATTTTCTTATTTTTTTCAATTGAAGTTGTAAATTCTTTTACTACTCCAGTATTTTTTTTTTATAAAGTTATGACTTTAAAGTTGTAAACTAAACTCGTAATTATTTTTTAAATTTTTTTTTATTATTTTATACAGTGTTTATATAATACGACTTCGAAGTTGTATGAATTTTTTTTATAGTAAAGTCGTATTTGCATGTACGACTTTACTTTTTTTTTCTTCCAAAAGTCGTATGTTGGTGTAGGACTTTTTCTTTTTTAAAAAAATTCTATTTTTAAAAAAAATTCTGTTTTTTTTTTAAATTCTGTTTTTTTCTGTTTTATTTTTTTAAAACTTTTGTTTTTTTAATTGTTTGTTTTGTAATTTTATTAAAAAATTATAATTTTTTAATATCAATTTTTTAAAACATATATTAATTTGTAAATTTTGATATTAAAAAAATTTAATTTTTAATAAAATTATTAAACTAACAATTAAAAACAACAAAATTTTTAAGAAAAATAAAAAATAAAATAAAAATGTAAAAAAATAGATTTTTTTTAAAAAGATAAAGTCATACACCAACAAACGGCTTCTTAAAACAAACAAAAAAGTAATGTCGTACATACAAGTACTACTTTACAAAAAAAAACTCATACGAGTTTAAAGTCATAGTATATAAAAATTAAAATCATAAAAATAATAACGACTTTAGTTTACGAATTTAAAGTTGTAATGTTATAAAAAAAATTATACTTGAATCGTAAAAGGATTTACGACTTCAATTTAAAAAAATAAAAAAATATAAAAGTTGTAAATAAATTTAGGACTTCAATTTCAGAAGTCATTATATTTGTTACGACTTATATTTTTTTATAAAAAATTTAAAAATAACTACCAAATAGTAATTAAAAAAATAAAACACCCCTTTTACGTAAATCTGCCAACTATACTAGATAACTAACTCTTTAAAGAGAAAGGTAATGTGTCAGGTAAAATGTAACATCCTCAAAAATATATTTTAGTTTATATTTATGATTAAATTATAATAATAGGAATTCAAGAAGAATAAGGATAAATTTTAAGCTGCCCAAACTAGAATAAAATGTGCATAAGCCTTCAGCAACGTAAATAATTTTGGAATATTTGAGTCAAGGTAAAGTCAATGAATGAGATAAGCTGAGTTCAAATCTTTTGAATAATCTTCTAGGATGTCCATGTGGCATTAGGGGGAACAAATAGCCAAAACTTAAGCCTTCAGCAGCTTCCACGTAATAGCATACATTAATGAGAAGAATATTTGTAATGATTAGTTTAGATAAAAATCTTCCAAAAATTAGTCACATGGTAACTAAACTAAATCCTACCCGGTTATAATTCAATTAACTCCTTTAAAATCCAACCAAATAAATTAGTATAAATACCCCTGATTAGTTGGACACAATTGCCTCAGTGGTTAACCGCGTTGGTCAGTTACTTTTCGGATTTCAAATTTTTCGACGGTTACTTTTTTCAACTTAATGGCCCTTTTCACCATAATGGGCCTTGACGGTTACATTTATACATTTTTACCCATTCATTTTCCCACTACTTTCACAACTTACGCATCGTTTTCTTTTTGCCTTCCACCTCTTTTCCTTCATTTGTTGGCGTTCCAGTCTTCTCCAGAAAACTTCTTTACTCCAGGTATTTTGGCCCTCTTCTCCTACTGTTGTTTCTGTGTTTCCATTTTTTCTGCATTGTGGTTGATTTACTTAAGTTCTTCTATATCTTTTCTTTTTTCCTTTTAACCCCAGTTTGTAGTCCTTCTTCTTTTTGCGTTTTCTGCTTGTCTCCTATTCTTTGTTTATCCTTGAGTTTTTTGAATCTTTTTACAATCCTGTGACAATGAAACTCACTCCTGAGGAAGAGGCTCGTATTGTTGAAAGAATTCCTCCTTATTCTGCCTATTGGATTTTTGGCAAACCCCTCACGGAGGAAGACAAGAAAAAGCGCTTCCTTCGAACCCCTACTAGTGGTTCAAACCTCCCATCAATCCTAAAAAACCACCTTCTTCTAAGGCTGTTGCCAGTTCTGGTCTAGGGTCCAACAGTAAGTCTAGGGATCCTCCTTCAATTCCTACTGGTATTCCTTTGCCTCAAAAACCCAAAGGGCCTCCTCCTGAGATTCGATACGAGCCATGTTCTAAATGTATGGACAGATTCTTCTATCTAGCCAACAAGGGTTTTGATAGACAAGCCGACGACACTCTGGATGCTTGTCGGCACAACCCCGTGATAGTTCCCCCGTCTATGCCCCAAAAGACCGGGGTGTCGCAATCGGAGGTTCCTCCTCCGCGTATCTCTGCCCAGGCGTCGGCCAATCCTTTACCCGCCCTTCCTGAAGCCATTCCAAGTATTGATACTGATCATCGCCTTTTTCATTTTATCGTAGGTTACTATGGAAGTCACTTCTGTGGAAATAGTTGAAGAGTCTCAGTCAACCAGTTCTCATACCGACAACCCCTCTCCCGACCTGATAGCCAGATACCCTTGGGTTACCCATGAGGTTCTTAACACCTCGTCTTCCATGAGTCTGGAGAGTATAGCCGCTCTCCCAGTAGGGAATCAAGACGGATTCTCGATTTGCCATCCCGGTCCTTATGTGCCGATCTGCTCTTGTGCCGATCCGGGCGAATCTAATTTTTTCTTTTTCTGTGCTGATGTGGTCACCCGCTTAGGTATTCGGTTTCCTCTTACCGAGTTCGGGATGATGCTTCTGAAGCATTTGTCCTTGGCTCCTTCCCAACTGCATCCCAACGGCTGGGCCTTTATTAAATCCTTCGAGGATTTATGTGTGAATCTGGGAATCCCTTGTGTCGTTCCCGTTTTTATGTATTATTTTTGTACCCACACCGGTCGCACTGGCTGGGAACCGCCCAGTCGGAAGGGATGGACTTCTCTGAGGAGTCGTCCCAAACGCACTTTTTGCTGATTCTTTTAAAAGATTTAAAAATAATTATTTCCGTGTTTGTGCTGAAACCGGCCAACAACCCTTTTTCCTTCATGGGCCGGAGTCTGCCGGGGTAAAGTGGAAATTTCCGCTTTACTGGTCCCATGTGCATTATGACCTTTCCCCTTCTTTCTTTCAACGCGAGGAGACGGGTTTGTCGGATGATGAGGCCCTTATGGTGATTAAGATCGATGCTTTCCGAGAAAGCCAGGGTCTTTGTGACATACCTCCTGCTTCCCAACTTTGTTAGTTTAAAAGCCTTTTCTATGCTATGTTTGGTTTCTGTTTCTTATTTTTAACTGTCTTCTTCTTTTGTTTTGTAGCTTCTGAGATGGAAGACCCGACCTGCAACCTCCGAGGCCGATCTCGCCAAGCCCCTCCTCCAACGGATGGCGGCATTCCTCCTTTTCTTCGCAAGTTAAAAAGGCGGAAAGTGACGAAGTCGGCTCCTGCTCTGACCGCAAATACCGAGGTGCCCACCTCGGTCATCCCCGTCGAGGCTCCTGCCCCTGCCGCTATTGCAGTCGCCCCTCTTTCCAGCGTGCCGGCAGCAGATCCTCCTGCCGAGGAAACTCCGTCCGCCGAGCCCCCGAAGCACTAAGTCTCTTGCCCGGCTGCCTATGGGAGAGGGGAGCAGATGACCTTTTTCCCTTTGTCCGAGCTCCGAGGCGCTTCTCTGACTCCTCCCCTCTTAATGATGAGATGATAACCGAGCTTCAACAGAAGCAACTTCAAGCTTATCAGACTGCCTCTCTCATAGACAATCTGGTTACCTTGAAGCGAAAATATATTAAGTGTAAGGAGGAGTTGGTTTCTGCCCATGCCGAGTCCAAGAGTACCGGCGAGGAGCTGAAGCGGGCTCGGGAAGAGCTGCAGTTTGCTAGGGAGGAGGCGCGGCTAGCTCGGGAGGATTTCGACCGGAGTCTCCGAGAGGCCCGAGCCAAGACTGAAAGGGCTTCTGCCAAGGCCGCCCTCATGACTGAGAACGTGAATGAGGTTAAGTCATTGCTTGAGGAGGCCCAAGCAGAAGTGAAAGAAATTGGGCTGAAATACTCGAAGTCGGCATCGGAGGTCTCCTAGATGCGGGACATGATGGCGTCCGTGGCCGAGGATTCCTTCAACAATGCATTGGCTCAAGTCCGATGCGTCAATGCTGGGGTCATTCTTAATATCGAGGGGCTGCACTTCTAATCGTTCATTCAAGACGGTGCAATCACCTCCTTGGAGCAAGAGGACTCGATCGTCGATGCCGAAGACAATGCCGAGGCTGGAGTTGAGGAGGACTCGGCTCCCGCAGGCGGAGTATGAAGGGCTGGGATGCCTGTTTTATTTGTATTTATTTCACTTTTTTCTATCTTGGAACATATTATTTATTTCAAACAATCAAAGCACAATGGTTTATTTTATTTATGATAGTGTTCTTTTTAGAACTTTGTATGCGCATTAATATTCGTTCGGCTCCAAAGGCCAAGCATGATATCGTCCGAATTACGCGAAAAGGTTTTTCGGTTCTTGGTTTACACCAAGTTCTTGACAGTGCATCACGGCCAACAACGGACCATGCCAACCTGATCAGGGTTTGGAAACACCTCGGATTTACTTGGTGCAAAATAAAGTATTTGAGTTCGCCTAAACATAAAAGACAAGTATATATAAGAATGTCGCTTGACTTGTTTGAAATACATGATGCAATATTGCTTGTAAAAACTTTTATTGGTCTATGATCCCGATAAAAGAGATTACATGAAGCGGGGGTGTCAAAGCACTCGAACCCGACTCCTTTCAATTATTCAAAACGAAAAATTATTTGTACGCGAATGCGCAGCTAGCTATAATATGTCTTCAGTTTGTCGGCATTCCATGTGCGTTTGATCGCCTTTTTGTCCAATGTTTCTAGTAGATAAGCTCCTTGATCGAGATTCTGAGTAACTCGGTATGACCCTTCCCAGTTGGCTGCCAGCTTTCCATCCTGAGCATTCTTGTTGCCAATATCGGCTCTCCTCAAGACCAAATCTCCTTTTTCGAAGGATCTCGGCCAGATCTTATTGTTGAACCTTCTGGCTACCAATTGTTTTGCAGCCATATCTCGGATATGAGCCTGAGCTCGGGTTTCTTCTATCAACTCCAGCTCGTTGACCAAGGCTTCATTGTTGGCATCCTCTCCTTCTTTGAGCGTCATCATTCTCCTCCAGGAAGGCTGTCCGACCTCGACCGGAATCATGGCCTCGCACCCGTAGGTCATTCTGAATGGGGTTTCCCTGGTGGACGATTGAACCGTGGTTCTATACGCCCATAAAACATAATATAGCTGTTCTACCCAACTGCCTCCGGCATCGTACATTCTCTTTATGAGTCCTTCCAAAATAACTTTGTTTGCAGCTTCGGCTTGGCCATTGGATTGCGGATGCTCCACAGAAGAAAAATGGTGCTTAATATGAAAGCCGACCATCATCTCTCTGAATCTCTTATCAGTGAACTGAGTCCCATTATCCGTGACGATCTCGGCCGGTATCCAAAATCTGGAAATGATGTTCCTTTCAAAGAACTTCTGGACTCGTGCCGAGGCATTATCCGTGACGATCTCGGCCGGTATCCAAAATCTGGAAATGATGTTCCTTTCAAAGAACTTCTGGACTCGTGCTGAGGTGATGGTAGCCAATGGCTCTGCCTCTATCCACTTGGTGAAATAATCAACAGCTTCAATGAGCCATTTCAGCTGCCCTTCTGCCGCTTTGAATGGTCCTAGCAGGTCCATTCCCTATTTGTAGAAAGGCCAGGGGGAGGTGATAGTAGTTAATTCGGACGGGAAGGTCCATATTATCTTAGCGTGCTTCTGACAACTCACGCATTTCTTCACATGATCCTGGGCATCCGCCTTCATAGTCGGCCAAAAGTATCTGGCCCGCACAGCTTTCATGGCTAGTGCCTTAGCCCCCATATGTTGGCCATTGATGCCTTCGTGTATCTCGGCCAATATATACTCTGCCTGGTCGGGTCCTACACAAAGCAACATGGGGGTGTGCGGGCCCTTGCGGTACAGTTCTCCTTCCATGGTGGTGTACAGGGCGGCGTCTCTGATCAACTTCTTGGCCTCGGCCTCATCATCTGTGATTACTCCCTGCTCCAAGTATCGAACTAAAGGGTACCTCCAATCCGATACTGCTGATATCATCATGACATAAGTGGGATAGGCCAGCTCCTGTTGGACGACTGTTCGATGGTTGTCCGCGCCCTTAGTGCTTGCTAATTTAGATAATATATCGGCTCTAATGTTTTCTTCTCTGGGAATGTGGGAGATGATGACTTCATCGAACTCGGCAATGACTTCCCTAACCCTGGCCAAGTACTTGATCAGCAAGGGACCCTTGGCCTGGTATCTACCTTCAATCTGAGCTGCCACAAGCTGGGAATCTGTGAACACCTTCACTTTCCGAGCTCCTTGTTCTCGGGCTGAGGTCAGTCCGGCTATCAAGGCCTCATACTCGGCCTGATTGTTTGACGTTAGGAAATTAAGCCGTAGAGATTGTTCCACTAATACTCCCTGCGAATTCTCGACTATAATTCCTGCTCCGCTCCCCTTTGTGTTAGACGATCCGTCCACAAAGAGGGTCCAGACTTCCTCATTGGCCGAGGTTGACGGGGTGAGTTTGACCAGGAAATCGGCCAAAGCTTGTGATTTGATAGCATGTTGGGCCTCATATTTCAAATCAAACTCGGACAACTGTATAGCCCAATTCATCATTCTTCCTGCTAAATCTGGTTTGTGGAGAACTTGCCGAATTGGCTGTTTAGTGCGTATTATGATGGTATGGCCCTGGAAATATGGACGCAGCCTTTTAGTTGCCGTTAGAATCGTGAAAGCCACATTCTCCAACTTCTGATATCTCAACTCTGAGCACTTCAAAGCTCGGCTTGTGAAATATACGGGCAATTGAGTCTTGTCGGTCTCCCTAACCAATACGGCGCTTACGGCCTCCTCTCCTACCGATAAATACAGTATCAGAGTCTCACCGAGTTCCGGTTTGGACAGCACCGGTGGTGAGGAGAGGCACTTCTTGATTTCTTGAAAGGCGGCTTCACAGTCCGGATTCCAACCAACACGTGCTTCCTTCTTTAACAGCCTGAAAAAGGGGAGGGCTTTCTCTACTGATTTAGGGAGAAATCTCGTCAATGCCGCCAGTCTACCAGTCAGCTGCTGTACCTCCTTTTTAGTTGTCAGGAATTTCATGTTCAGAACAGCTGCACATTTGTCCGGGTTAACTTCATTACCCCTGTGGGTCAGCATAAAACCCACAAATTTCCCCGTCGTTACTCCAAAGGCACATTTGAGCGGGTTCAGTCGGATGTTGTTTTCTCTCAACCTGCGAAAAGTTTCTTCTAGATCTCGGACATGATCCCCATTTGAGTCTGTTTTAACAATCATGTCGTCAATGTACACCTCTACATTCCTACCGAGCTGTTGGGCGAAGACCTTATTCATCATACGTTGATAGGTGGCCCCAGCATTCTTCAAGCCAAAAGGTATCACGTTGTAACAGTAATTCGCTTCTCCACCTCGGAACGCCATTTTTTCTCTGTCATCCGGATGCATGGGAATCTGGTTGTATCCAGAGTAAGCATCCATAAACAACAAGAGTTTATACCCGGAAGAATTGTCAACCAACTGATCTATGCTCGGCATTGGATATGAGTCCTTAGGACAGACTTTGTTGACGTCGGTATAATCAACACATACTCGCCATTTACCACTGGGCTTCTTCACCATCACCACATTGGAGAGCCACGTGGTGTATTGGATCTCTCCAATGAATCCGGCCTCCAATAGTTCCTTTATATGCTTCTCCAAAGCTTGCTTCCAATCAGGGCCGAGGTTTCTCTTCTTCTGAGCCACTGGCTTTGCGCCTGGGTGCATGGATAGCTTGTGGCAACAGAAAGTGGGATCTATCCCTGGGATTTCTGAGGCGGTCCATGCAAAAATATCTCGGTTAGCGCTGAGACACTTTGTCAATTCCGTCCGGGTAATTGGATCGGCTATCTTCCCAATCTTGGTGACTTGGGCAGCTTCTGGGCTGATCTGAATCTCCATGAACTCGTCTGCGGGCTCAGGTCTCCATTCTTCCTCCTTCTCTCGCATGTCGAGTTCTACCAGATTTATGGGTTCCACTTGTGGCTTACTATTTGTTCTTTTGGATTTTTCTCGACCTCCCTGGCAAAGTTGGACTGACGAGGGGCCGGCTCCACTTTCCTTCACACAATTGAAATGATATTGACGGGACTCCCTCTGATCTCCGCAAATAGTGATTACTTTGCCATTGCTTCCTATCAGCTTCATTTTCTGGTGTTTGGTGGACATCAATATATCCCACTTATGAAGAGTGGGTCTTCCGAGAATCACATTATACGGGGAAGGAAATTCCTCCACAACAAACTTTACTCTCTCTGATTTGAAGCCCTCCTTCGTCCCCAACGTAAGTCGCAACTCAATTGAGCCTCTGAGTGCGGTATTCTCGTCATTGAAGCCCGACAACACCGTCTGGCATGGCTTCAAATCTTCTTCGTTCAGGTTCATCCTTTTAAAAGCCGCCCAGGATATGATATCGGCAGAACTGCCATTATCGACAAATATCTTCTTGACTCTGCAGTTTGCTATGGTTCCGGTAATGACCAGGCCGTCCTCATGTCCAGGGATCACATCGGCTAGGTCCTCTTTAGTGAAATAAAGCAAGGGGGGCTCGGCCTTGTCACAAGTGGCCTTAAATTTGGGCTGCTCCCTCACCGCCAAAACTTCCCTCAGATATTTGCGGCGTTGATTGGCCGTGTCGCCTCCTCCTCCCATAGCACCAGTAATGACGTTGCATTCGAACTCAGGTTCTGGGAACTCCTCATCACCTGTCTTTTTCCTCTTCTCTTCTCGGTCCTTCTGATCGTCAATGGGGTTGCCCTTACGCTTTTCTTGTTGTCTCTGGGTCACATATCGCCGCAGCTTGCCTTCCCGGATGAATTTTTCTATGGCATCCCGCAAGTCCCAGCATTGATCAATAGTGTGTCCTGGACCATTGTGAAATTCACAAAAGCGAGATAATCGAGGCTGGCCTTCTTGAATACAAGCCGAGGTCGATCCACTTTTTTCATCTCGGTCAAAGCTACTTCCCTCCATACTTGTGCTCGGGAAGTGTTAATCGGGGTATATTTGTCATACTTAGTTTCATGTTGACCCGGCCTATGTCCGACATCCAGAGCCCTGTTGGGGAGCGCAACCCCAAGGTGTGGGCGATGTCTCTGCGGTGAGCCCTTCCTCTTGGGCGCTGTATTAGCAATTTCCATATGTTCTAATTCCAAGTACTTCTTTGATCGAACCCTGAATTCCAACAAAGTTTTATCGGATCCTTATAGATAGATTTCGCCAGTCGAGATGATCCATTGAGTCCGGCCGACAACAGATGGAAGTGCACCTTCTCATCCAGGCCCTGTACTTGCAAGGCGGCCTCCTTGAATCGGTCCAAGTAGCTTTGCAACGTTTCTCCCAGATGTTGACGGATTTTACCTAAAACAAACTCGGATTTGGGTTGTTTCTTGCTCGTTGCAAAGTTGAGCAGGAATCTCTGGCCAAAGTCTTCAAAGTTGCGGATCGACCGGGGTGGTAGCGAGTGAAACCATGTCTGTGCTGCCCCGGTCAAAGTGGTAACAAATATCCGGGAGATTATCGGCTCATCAATTCCTCGAACGCACATCTGCATGTCAAACTCATCGATATGCACCTGCGGGTCCTGGCTTCCATCGTACTTCGAGAGAAAAGATCCGTCGAAGTCTTCCAAAAACTGAGCATTAACTATCTCGTCCACAAACGGACTATTATTATGCTGTCCACGCCTGTATTTCCTCCTGTAGACCCTGACATCTCCTCTTGGCTGATAAGTCGAACTCTGTAATGCATCCTGTGGGCTTCTCCTGGGCATGGATGCCGAGTTCGGGATCTCGGCACCAAGCGGCACATGGTGTGGTTCCAAGTTATGCATGTCCTCGGCCAGGGGTGCCGAGCCTGGGTGAGTTGTCGGCTCCATTCTTCATAGTCGGTCCTGCTCGCCCAATCTCCATCTTGCACAACGTTCATCTAATTGTGCCATCATACGATTCATATCTTCTTGCCGCTGAAGGGCATATCGTCTTTCGAGCCGTTCAATCCGAGAAAGAATGGATTGCAGCGCATTACTCGTAAAGCGCTGCACAGATTCTTGGTCTACCTCGGCAGGCGTAGGCAGCAAGTTCTCGGCAGGTGCTGGGAGCGGGTTGTTCTGCGCTCGTGAAGAAGCCGTGTTCGAAAATGCGTCCTCCACCCGGACCGAACGTGACCTTCCGGCCTCGGGTGGGCCTTCAAGCTGGTGTCTTCTCGTGTTTACCATGGTGGGAGTCGAAGTTTATCGATCCCCACAGACGGCGCCAATGTTCCGTTCCTTAAAAACGGATATCCAGCAAAAAGCCAAAAATCGATGTAGGATCAAGCTCTCTCTCTCTGAAGGTGTTTATGAAGATTGAAACAACTCTAGGAAGATGATCACAGCACAAACGAACCACAATTGGACGTGGGGTGTGTGCACTGTGAGAATGGAAAAGAGAGAGTCAGAATATGTGTACCTTGCACCTTTGGGGTGAATGACTATTTATGCTTACTGACCTGCTTGATAAATAAGGAAACTTATGCCCATTCTTGAACGCAATCTTCCTAAAGATGAACAAAATATTCTGGTTATTCCATTAAAAGATAATCCCATATATCTTTCTTGATTTTGTATTTATTTAGGACCAATCTTCTTTAATCTTGCCGTAAATAACCTGCTTCTAACGGTATTGGGCTCTTTAGCTTTTTGGCCCAATATAAATGCCCGTAACAGATTCTAAGCACTTAGATTTGGTGAGAGCATGTCTAATAAATGTGACATGGTTGAGCTCCTCACTGTCTATGCTATTTAGTGTTGGATTGCATCTTCCCGCCTTCTTATCCATCATCTCTCAGTTGAAAGGAATCCTAGAAAATGGAGAACTTGAGCTCAAGACTCTTGCTTCTCTGTCTTATAACTCTTTCATCACCATACAATACACAATGAATAGATTTTCTGTTAGACACACACACACACACACTTTAGTTTTTGACAAGAGATACTTATTGAAACTGATTATGGATAAACTATCTGATTCAATTCTGATTTGCACATGCTCATGTTGAAATTATATTATTTATTTCATTAAAAAATTTATTACTTTTCTGCTACTTATTTTATCTTATTCTTAAAGGTTGGGCCACTTGCTGCATATTATCAATTACCCTTGCGTCATATTCTACTAGTATGTATGTCTTACCTTACTCCTGTTTAGAAGCAGATTGATGAAACATATGGCAGAAGCTATAAAGAAAGCTACTGGTGTTATGTTTCATGAGGAGGTTATGCATGATTTTTTTTTTTTGTAGAAATTATAAATTTTTATGTTTCTTTTCCCCTTTCAGACATGAATATTCATCTTTGAATAAAGAAGATAACATTTATTTTGGATATTTAAAATGTAAAATGGTTATCTATTTGCAGAAACTTTGTAAATGGCTTGTTGAAAGATAAATTAAATATTTTTTATGGTTTTATATATTGATAGTAAAAGTTTAAAAACACTTAATTATATAACTTTAAATAGAAATTTTATAATTGGTAAAAAAGAATGAAATTTAACAAATTATATTAAATTATTAGTCTTTAAATATAGTCGCTTAAGGCCTTGAAATGTTTAGGCAAACCATAACTGCAGGTAAAAACAAAATAGAAAGAACCAAACCCCAAACTAGAAGCTAATGCCCCTTACACTCAAGCCTTGTAAGCTTTGGTTAAGGACTGATTATAATTAGCTATAGCTTGCTTCTCCCCAGTGAATGAAGCAACCTGCGTTGGACAAATGGATGTTTCTGACATAATTTTCAGCAGTATTTCTTATATTAAAAAAAGGGACTTATTGCTTGGTTTACCATGTTTGTTAGCCTCCAAATAGAAGGGGTTGTTATTTTTGGACTTTGTTTTTATGGTGGAAAGCAAACAAATATGACTTGATAGCATTAGTTTGTTCAGGGTTACCATGAAAGTTTTTAGCTTTCGTTCATTTTACTAAAAAAAAATTTGTTGTGGTTTGCAGGAGGTCACATCAACCCAGCAGTGGCATTTGGTCTATTTTTGGCTCGCAAGGTGTCTTTGATCCGAGCCATCATGTACATGGTGGCTCAGTGCTTGGGTGCTATCTGTGGAGTTGGTTTGGTTAAGGCTTTCCAAAAGTCTTCAACAAGTATGGTGGTGGGGCTAATTTCCTCGCTGATGGGTACATCACAGGTACCGGATTGGGTGCTGAGATCATTGACACCTTTGTTTTGGTCTACACTGTCTTCTCTGCCACTGACCCTAAGAGGAATGCTAGAGATTCCCATGTACCGGTAAGTTCTCAATCATTTTTCTTATTCTTAGTTTCTGTTTCTGATTCTGTTGCCTTGCTTTAGTTGGTTATATGAATAATATGAATGTGATGAACTGTAGAACATGATGTTGTTGCATGAGTCCTGCTTGAAGGGAATAGTATATGAAATGTTCTAAATTAACATGTTTGATATGTTTTAATTTTTAGTCTTTGTTGTTTCTATAATATTATAAATGTTTTTTAAGACAGTGAATTCAAATTGCGTCTTGGTAAAGGAAAATAAAATGTTGAGCTTCAATAATAGACCTATATATTAGTTAGTGTTTCAACTTTCAATATTCAAGACTTTTTTTTCTCTTCAGTTTTCTGGTTTTGCTTGTTGTAGTCAACATCTTTGATTGTTAGTTTTCCAAACTTGAAAGTGGCATAATTAATTTCGCAGTGGATGCATCTTTGATTTGTCTAGGCATCCTAGGGTAGTGAAACTATCTCTTTCCTTCACCAGAATTTCAAAATGATGGTGTTAATTAAGTGTAACAGTAGCGTGCATTTGTGGAACTTGGGTCCCCTTTTGCCTTGTGCATTAGGTTGTGGTGGTGGTTAAATTTCATGCCCTACACATGATTATATGGTTACATAATTTCTTCCCAGTTTTGAGAAAAGTGGATTCTACTTTGTTCTTTGAACAGCAAACTGTATCCATGTTATTTAATAGTAAAGGACGTTTGGAGTGTTTTGAGTTTAAGAATAAAGTGTTCATAATTGTGTCTCTAATGCTTGTGTCATTTTCCCAAGGCTGTCAATTCTAGTGAGAATTCCCAACACTGCAAAATTTCATTCTTTTATTAATTAGGAAAATTTCAATACTGCAAAAAGCCGTTATGTTGCAAACAGGCTCAATGCATTTGAATAAGTTGTTTACTATTTAGGCCACTATATATTGATGCATTTTTAAATATTAAATTTCTGATTTTTAATTTTTTTTAAAAAGATATTCTAAGACGGTTTTTGCGAAAAAACCGTCTTAGAATCGTTAATTCTTTTTATTTAAAAAATATTTTCTAAGACGGTTCTTAGGAAAACCGTCTTAGAATGTAACATTCAAAGATGGTTATAGGCTAAGAACCATCTTTGAATGCCCCATTATAAGACGATTATATAATATATTCGTCTTAGAATGTCCCATTCTAAGATGGTTTTGTCTTAGAAATGATTTTTTTGAATTTTTTTATTTTAAAATAATCCTTTCTAAGACGGTTCTTCTTAGAACAGTCTTCGAATGACCATATTCTAAGATGGTTTTACTAAGAACCGTCTTAGAAAGTAATCACTTTCAAAGACGGTTATAAGATGGTTTTGTCTTAGAAATGATTTTTTTGAATTTTTTATTTTAAAATAATCCTTTCTAAGACGGTTCTTCTTAGAACAGTCTTCGAATGACCATATTCTAAGACGGTTTTACTAAGAACCGTCTTAGAAAGTGAGGCTTCAAAGACGGTTCTACAACCGTCTTTGAAAGTGATTACTTTCGACGACGCTCGATACAAAGACGGTCGTACAACCGTCTTTGTATGGGTTGTAGAACCGTCTTTGAAAGGCTATTTTGTAGTAAGAAGGGATCAATATTCATCCATCATAAACAAAACACTTAAACAAGCATAATGTCAAAGATAGACATACAAGCGTTTGGGAAATATTTTTGTGATAACAGTTGCAACGACATTAATAACAACATTGATTATGATGATTTGGTGCAATCACAAATTCGAATCAATATGATAATCATGTGAATCTGAATCAATCTTTTCCGTGTAGGTTTCTTTAGGGTTTGAGGTTGTCTACCCAGAGCATGTGTGTAATATGTCTTTCCCTCTAGAACTAATGTTTATTATATAGTGGTGATTCAATACTCCTTTTGTTCCTATTTATAAGATTCAAATTTAAAGTGATGTTTGTTCCTTTTTATAAGATTCAATTTATAACATTCCTTGTATTAATTATTTTTAAACTAGAAATATCCTTAGCTTTTTTATTGGCAAATATTAATTTGTTAGTTTTTGTTAGAAATATTAGTTGGGGAATTCAAATCCATGACCTATCTTCCCCTTTCCTTCTCCTTTCACTCTTCTCCAACCATTGGATTTGTTGGATATCGAGCAATCACACAACAATCGAGATAGAAGAAAGATAGAAAGGGAAGAAGAAAATAACACACAAAATTTATCCTGGTTCACCCAATGTGGGCCAGCTATTCACTATATTTTTCTCACACACTCGTACAATTGCACTCAGATTACAAGAAAATATATAGGCTTAAAAATCCTAAGCACAATAATTATTCATGGGCCCAAACCCAAACTACGAATAATAAAACACGAGGCCAACAATAATAATACAAGCCATACCCAACAGGGTTAACCTTATATTTACTAGAAATATCCTTAATTAAAAGAAGAGAGAAAAGAGAATTAATGATAAGGATAATTTTGAAAAAATTATAAATTTAAGACAAATTTATTGCTATCAACTAAATTAACAACTTTTCTTATTCTTGAAAAATTAGATAATTAAATCTTATACATAGAAATGAAAGAAGTATGATATATGATAAGATCTAAACATATTTTTATCTCCACACTATTAGAAAATAGGTTTTAACATAGCTAAGTTAACATCGGCTTTTGGAAAAACCAATGTTAACGAAAATGCGGTGGCAAATTCATAATTAAATGGACTTGGTTAACATCGGTTTTCCAGATTTTTAAGAAAACCGATGTTAACCAAGTCTTGTTAACATAAGATAGTTAACATCGGTTTTGCAATGAAAATCGATGTTGTTGTTATCATAAAACCTGCCCCCGAATTAAACCCTTTACTCTCGCGCCTCTCTCTCCTCTGAATCTCTCACCCTTCACTGCTCCTAGCTTCTGTCTCGTACCTACTTTCACTGCTCCTTATCTCGCGCCTACATTGTCCGCAGTCACTATCACAGCACTTTCAGTCACCTTTGTCGCTGTCATTGTCGGCATCAGCGTTGTCTCACGGCGGTTCGTTGGTGTCGTTCTGCGCTTGCAACTGTCGACGGCTCCCACAAGGTTAGCATTACTCTGCTTCCATCTATTACTTGTTATGAAATGGAACTAAATCATATGAAATGGTCCTTGACTCATTGGCACCAACCTAACACTGATTGTGACGATTTTGATATGTTTCCTTAGATTAATTTTTTATTGTACCTTATTTGATATCTTTGTGATTAGGTGAGTGATTTTTTACTGTACATTATTTGAGATCTTTCTCATGAGGTTAAAATTTTTGGGGTTTGGGACTGATTTTGATTACAAACTCAACACTGATGGAAGCTCCTTAGGCAATATAAGTTATTAACTAAGACTTAACAGATTGATTCGTGATAATTTGGGTAATTGATTTCTGATTTTTTTTGGTTGTTGTGGCTTCACAACGAGTCTGAATGCAAAGTTGCTTGCCATTGCTCAAGGGTTGTAGATTGCATGGGATAAGGGTGTTAGAAGCATCATTTGTGGATATGACTCCAAGCTTGTTGTGGACATGATTTCCCTTGGAGTAAGTTCCTGTCATATTTATGCTCCTGTGGTCAACAATATTAGGCATTTGTCAGCACTTGCTCTTTGAATGAATTGAACTGATTGAGCTGATTTTCTTTGTTGTTATGTATTGGTTACACGCATGAATTGAAGATATTTGCTTTTTTTAGCCCTTAGCCAGAATAACAAGTTAACAAACATCAACTATGAAGGCATTTGTTTAAAAGGAAGCATATAGTACGTATGATGTAGGTTAAGAGAAAATCAGTAAATAATGTGGTAATATGCATACTAGCAGTTGGTTTGTTGACTGAAATTGGAATGTGAGAAGGGGATAAGTTGGGTATTGGTGCTGAAATCCACCTTATAACAGATATGTATTCAAAGTTTGTTGAAGCATCAATGGTTGTTTATAAATAGAAATGAAAGAAGTATGATATATGATAAGATCTAAACATATCTTTATCTTCATGATTCTTAGATATAAGATATGATTAGATAAGATATGATAACACATAAATGGAAAGATATTAATCAAAGTGGAGCACCCGTCACTTGCATAGGCCTAGTTCATCGAGATCTGATCCATTTAGTTAGCCATTAGGTTCGGCCAAATGATGACAGAAGGTACAACTAAATCAATTTGTTAATCAAGTAGGAACTTAGAAATAAAATTGAAACAAAAGAAAAATACAATAAATTAATAGAGTCATAATGGTTCCACAAACCATTAACTAATGGTGGAGTTGGAGTAATATACATAGGGTTATAAGTTTAAATTTCAGTACAATTATTGTTAAAAAAAATTAACTAATGGATTGATTAAGGAAGAAAGTCATTTTTTTGTGCAAAGAAGGGGGATTACTCGATAGTCATTTGAAGGTACATAAATTGACATTTGCACAAAATCAATAAAACTAACTCTAACTTTAACTAGTATAAACACTTTGACTAATTACCAATGACAAATCATAGTGAATTTTCCAACCTTACACTACCACAAACTATAAACAACAATTACTATCACACATAATTCCTTATGAGAATACAAAACAGGGTCTACTATACTTTCACATAATGCCAAGATATTTTATAGATTTGTTTTCTATGTACATGTTAGTATTTTTGTTTACAATAATTTTCTACTTTTTCAATTTATATTTTTGTTGAATCTTATTGAAGACTCCATTCTAAAAATTTAACTAAAATGCACAAATAAATTAAACCAAATCATTGAAGAAGTGTTCCATAACTAAAGAAAAGGTAAAGATGGGATCCATCTTGAACTCCACACTCAATCAGAGACGCTTTTTCTTCCTCTATTTTCTTTAGAGGGCGATAATCAACATGAAGAACAATGATCAAACGATCACGAGGGAGATTTTGTTGAGCCTCAATATCCTTCTTTAGATCTTCGACCGTGGCATCATTGTCAACTTGAATGTAGAAAAGTGTTCCTGTTAAATTTTGCACCAGCCACCACCTTCATGGGATTACACATCAGCAATTATTATTATTGTTCATCTCTACAATATTTATTTTGAACTTAAAAAAAAAATGGGTTTGAAAGAGAAAAAGAAGTGTTTTTTTTAGGAAAGAGAAAAGGAAATCATAGAGTTGGAGTTGTACACAAAATATTGAAGGATGTTCACGTGTGCTGCATTCTGGGGAGTTAGTTTGTGCCCATTGAATGCATACTAAAGTTGGTATCTGAAAATTCGGCAAAAGCACCAAAATAATGTTTTTTAATAAATAATTATTAAATTGGGGCTGTTTTGAAAATATTTACCAAAATGAGGTTGTCAACCACGCCCAATTTGGGCGTGTTTCAGCCTATATATGCCCAAAAATATTTTAGCAACGTATGTAATTTTTAACGGCGAATATTTTAGGTTCGTAGAAAATTCTTAGGGTTTAGGGTTTGTGGTTTAGGGTGTTTGGTTTAGGGTGTTTGGTTTACTATTTAGGGTTTAGGGTTTTTGGTTTAAGGTTTAGTGTTTAGGGTGTTTGGTTTATGATTTAGTGTTTAGGGTGTTTGGTTTTGGGTTTAGGGTTTATGTTTTAGTGGTTAGGGTGTTTGATTTATGGTTTAGTGTTTACGGTGTTTGGTTTAGGATTTAGGGTTTAGGATTTTTAGCAACGTATATTAGGTTTAATTTATTTGATAAGATAATTTTTTTTAATGTTTTGTAAATCGAAGATATTATTATTTTTAATTTAAATTTTCATTTATTTATCTTAAGATAGTCATTAGATGGCTGATTCATCTTCGACTGATTCTTCGCGCTCTAGATCCGATCATGAGGGTGAGCTTAGGGATCCGACGACCCATATTATCCCTACCCCGTATAAGTAGGGAGTTTTGTGGAAGCGTACTCAACGCACCCACGTTTCACAGGTTGTGTGGAACGAGGACACACCTCGAGTCTTGAAGACTCGACGTGGTAAAGTCACGGGGGACACATCATGATGATATACCTGACATCGTTGCTGATATGTTAGGACATGCTGACTTTCTACATGTCGCACACAAGCGACATATTCAGGTATGCAAGTAGGAATTAATCCAATAATTTTTTTTATAACTGTAGATATAGTTGGTTCCTGTCACGACATTGTCGTCGGTGGGCAATCCTAAAATACCAGCCACGTCTTCCAACGTGATGGTTATCTCTCCCTGCGTCATATGGAACGTATGGGTCTCTGGTCTCCACCGATCAACCAGAGCAGTAATAAGCGCAAGATCGATCTACACAAAAATTATCAATAATCAATTCATATGTACACGTGGGTGCAGTAACCAGTTAGTTATCCTTGTGGGGAATGATTTGTTCCTAGCCACGATTTGTGCATTGGTGATGTTGTGGATACACATGGGGGGTGCATGAATGGATATTCCTGCGGGAAAAGGTTTACGAATTTTAATTTGTTTAAAATTTCGTTCCCTATCCATGGTCAGTGCATTGATGAGCCCATGGTGTATGTTGTGTATGTACATGGGGAGTGCATGACTGGATATCCTTGCGAGGAAGGGTTTACGAATTTTAATTTGTTTAAAATTCTGGTCCCTATCCATGGTTAGTGCATTGATGGTGCTCATGTGTCATACTTCATAATTGCATGGATGAAAATGGAATGGTGGCAGTAAGTACCAGGGGTACTAGGGGACAATCACTCTGTTTGGAACTCCCTGTGACTCAGGGCTGATCACCATAGGGGGGAGCGACCAGTACACGACAGGGTGACCTCGACGAGTTACTGCATCATTGTCCTGAGAGAGGCTATTTCCATGAGGATGGTACCACATTGCATGCTGAGAGATGAGTCAGGTGCATGCATCATTCTGAGCATGTTTGATTGACTTGTGAAATGAATTGGATGATTGATTTGTTGAGTGTGTATTTTGACTGATGGAAATCTGGTAATACTTGTGGTTGTTATTATCGTTTCCCTTTCCATTGTTGTTACCTATTGATTGTATATAATAAACTCACCCTTGTGTTTGTTGTACCGTGTGGTTGGTACCTGTGATGATTGTGCACCTTTGTTCGTGTGAGCAGATGAGCAACAGTAGGTGACCTTGGAGGGAAATCTTCTTTTTGTTGGAGCTGTCGAGCCGCTATGATGACGTTGAAATCCTTTTTGGGAAGAGTTGTGTTTTGTTAATCAACTCTTTCATAGTTAGTCCTTTAATTCCTTTGTGGACATGTATATTTTGAGTTGTAAATACATGTAAAACTAAATTAAGTTCTAAACATGTGAATGATGAGCACTTATTTAGTATATGTATACATGTGTATTCAATGATTATAATTGTATCGTATGTATGATGATTATATTATTGAGAAAAACTTACTACCCTTTTTATAATCAAATTAACGGAGTTTTCATTAAAATTTGAAATTCACACGATTAGACTTAGTGAAGCCGTAGCAACAAGGTGGGTCATTACATGCCTAACCAAGTACTTTATCTAGTATAGTAATTATTATTTTTGCATGAAATAATGTAATACTTAAATATAAGGACTGTTCAAATAAAAATGAATAAAAGGTCTTGGATTTATTTATTTGTTTATTTTAAATTATAGTTTGGTTCAAGCCTTGCGGATAAACTTCCAAATCAGGCTCGTTTCAATCTATTTAATCTTTGTTATTTCCATCTACCTGTGTGTGTGCTTTTATTGTGCCTTATTAAAGAAGGAAGAAAGACTTATTTGAATGGTCATAATTTTCCAACATAACAAAGGAGACTTTATTGCACAATTGTGCATTACAACTTTCTCAATTGCTTCTTATTACCACCGTAACATGATTTCCCTTCAAGCTTGGAAATCACTCCCAAATCTTTCCCATAGCACTTGGAAAAAAAATCAAACCATAACCATAAGGTATCTCATATATCAAGAAACCATTGGCATAACATAAATAACGAAACCAAAACTAAATTAAGTGTTGTCAGAGGTGAGTTAATACCAACATATTCTAAGCTATTTATTCGTGCACAATGTTTCCTTATCTCTCCTTCTGTTCCGGTCTTGACATTAATTTTTCCCATTTTCTCCACGTACTTGGCAAATGTTGCAAAGAATCCTTGAGTTGATTGAAGTTGTATGAAGATAATAGCCCTTGTGGTAGAGCTTTCAAACAATGCAACATCTGATTGGAACAAACCCCTTCTCTTCATCACTTGTTTATAATAGCCTAGATCAAATGTGTCACAACTTCCGGAGTCCATCTCAATAAGTGTGGTGATTTTATTGATATTCTTGCAATTCAAGGTCTTAAGGTTTTTTACATATTCACTATCTAGAGTTGGGTCAGTGTCACAAATGTATAAATGGGTTGCAATTGATGAGCAATGGAAAACACCAATCCTCTCATCACCTAAGGGAATTGAATCTTTAGTGATTAGAACCAAAGAATTTAAAATGTGTAAAAAAGAAATGATAAAAGTTACATATAATTTTTTGCATGATTTTGATATTGTTATTCGATCAAAATTAGAGTTTTACCTTAATAATTTATATTTCTTTTCAAGACTTTCATGTTGCACACACAACGGTAGAATTTGTTTAATATTGTAAAAATTATTTTAAATATAATTTTTAAAATAATTATTATAAAAATAAATAGTGTACGAAATAATAATATAATTTTTCTTACACACACAAAAAATTTAAACGCTTAATCTATAACCTTATTTTTTTTCTTTATCTCTTTTTTTTTTATTAAATTATATCACATATTCATGCTAACATTTCTCTCTTTCCTCTCTCAAGTATAAGTTACATTATTCCCATTTGATTTCTGAATTCTCATTTGATTTCTGAATTCTGACTCTCACAGAGAAACCTTATTAGTTTACGCTTTCACCAGCTTATGGCTCACCTGGTCACTCGCACTCAACTCGCTCGAGTCACGCGGCTCCCTCATCGCCCCAACCCTCTTTTCTTCACACCAAAACCAACAATTTATCGTTCCCCAACGCACCGTCTCCTCCGCCCGGTGATGGAACCGCAACCGCCGGAATCCTACGTGCCCGCTGCCTCGGCCGAGGACTTCGTCCACGTCGCGGATCTGAAGATGGAGAGCCTGTCCGAGAGCATGGTTCGAATCGGCGAGCCTTCCGAAGCCGCCGCCGCCGCCGCTTCCTCCGATCCGGAATCCGATCGCCGTCCAGCCACGCTCTCGCCGGAGCTCTCGAGAAACGTGCTCGTCCTGTCGTGCGAGTCCGCCGCCGAAGGCGGCGTCTGCGACGTTTACTTGGTCGGCACCCGTCATGGCTCCGAGGTACTTTGTTCTCGTCGTTTGGAATCAGGTTTTAGGTTTTTTTGCATTACACATTGTCACTGTGTTCAGCCATAACAAAAAATTTGGGTTTCTTTTTTCTTTCTTGTGTATTCGTTTCCATCGGAATTGTTGTTGTGTCATTTTCAGAAGGATGCATGCCGTGTTTTATCTTCATCGTATTGATTCAGAGTTGTTGAATTGTTAAGAGTTTAAAATTTGTGCTGAATTTTGTTGCAGGAATCGAGGAGAGAAGTTCAAGCTATAGTGAATTTTCTGAAACCTCAGGTTTTGTTTCCCTTTTGAACACAGTGTCACATGGTTGATGGATTGATCATTTGCGTGCTTAATTGCTTGCTTTTGTTTTCTTGATGTCCCTTCTCGACCTTGTAGGGTTTTGGTGATTAAACCTTGTGGCTTTCTTTCTTTGCTGCAGGTTGTCTTCCTGGAATTGTGCTCGAGTCCGATGGCACGGCATAACAAACTTAAAGTTCTTAAGGTTTCTACCCTTTAACTTGGTTTTTTATGCGTAAAGTGTGCAAAATGTGGGAAAATATTTTACAGTTATAGAATATCAGCATTCTTCAGATCCATATTAGATGAGTTGAGGGTTTGAAAGATAAAGTATCAGATGGCTGAATATTTGTTTGGCTTATTGGTTTTCACTGAAGGATGAACATCACATATACATGCTCATATACCTTGATGATTTAAACCTTTTAGCTTTCAACTTATGAATAGTTTTTTTTTTTTCTTTTTCCTTTTGAATAAAGGAGAAAACAATAATCTCTTTAGGTGATAAAATGATAATTGTAATTATTGTTTTCTAATGGCCTAGATTTTTATTCAAACTTAGCATCAACCATAGTTATCAATCCCGGATAGCAGAGCGGAGCGGCTGTCCTCAAAACTGGGGTAGCAGGATGACTGCTATTCTAATGTTTTTATATATGTATTAAAAAATTTATAATATAAATATATAAGCTGAAAAAGAGAAATATAACTAAAAATTCATGCACTAATTATCATTAACAATAAAAACTCTTAAGCAAAATATGAAGTAGAATAGTAGATGTCAATAAAAGTCAAAGAAACAATTCTACAAAGTAAGTCTTGAACCCTCTAAAGCCAAATGTAATTAATGTTCTTATAATAACCTAGGCTTTTTATAAAAAGGAAATAAAAGAAATAAAAATTTAAATTTATAAAATTCTGTCGCAAAAGCTTTAGTGACGGATTTAGAACAGAATTAGCGACGGATTTAGCGACGGATGGAGTCTGGCGCCAGGAGCGCCACAGATGCTGGAAATTGGCGCCGGTAGCGCCAAAATGGCGCCAGATGCACTGGATTTTGGCGCCATCAGCGCCAGAGTGGCGCCATCAGCGCGGCATGTTGGTCAAGCCCAGTATAAAAGGGGGAAATCGCGTTTTCTGAAGAGAAAACCTTCGCTTCTTCTTCCCCAATGCCCTTTCTGCCATTGATGAGCTTCCCAAGCTCCCATAACCTTGTTTTGTGACCCAATTCATATCCTATACACACCAAACTTCCTAGAAACCTCTAGTGAGCTTAAATCCTTCATCCATTTCACCTTGAAACCCCATGAGCTGAGAATCCATTTCTCAAAGGAGGCGAAGAGCTCGAGTTTGGTGAGGAACGGCAGCGACCCACGAACACCCAAGCTTGGAGGAGTGTCCTAGAGGCCTTCTTTGTCGCCATTGAGGTAAGAAACTCGAGATTCCTTGGTTGATTTAAGAGTTGGGGTTTTGGGTGAATAGTGACCCACTGTTGGTAGAGCTAGAATTAGCTCTGGATCCTTAAGAGGAAATTGTTTAGAATGATGAGAGGATGAAGGATTAGCTCTTGGTTTGTGATTTGGTGAATGTTGGTTTTGGCTCTAGGTTTGTGCATGTGTGACTTGGACTGAGTCACTTGATATTAAGACATGCAAGAGCCTTGTTGATGGGCTTGATGTGCCTGAGAGGCCATATGAACGGAGTCTTGTGATATAGACCGTTCAAGCCCTATGGAAACCCTGAGTTATTGGGCTGGGAGAGCTTTGAGCTCATTGTGTATGGCTTGTATTGAGTCTGTGATGACTTTGATGCCATGTTTGAGTTGAGATAGACCACTGAGGGTCTATGGAAAGGCTTGTGGTGGATGAGCCTGATGAACCATAAGTTAGATGACTTGGGTTGATGGGAAAGGACTGAGGTTCCTTTCATTGTGGTAGTTGAGAACTGCTTGATGAGCTTATGCATGATTATATGCTTGAATGGTCTGTGATATGCGTTTGTATGCCTTGTTAGGGCTCGACACTGTGAGTGTTAGGGACGCAGACCATCGCTCAAGGAGTGAAGCTGTAAGGCACGGCGTGCCAGGTAAGCTCATCGTTCTTGGGAGTGATTCCCTTGCTCTTGCTTCACCACCCAAGTGGGTAATAGTTTGATTATGCCATGCAATTGATATTATATGATATATATATATATATATATATATATATATATATATATATATATATATATGTACTGCTAAAAGAAAGGCCATTGTGGCTGGTTGTTGATTAATTATGGTTAAACACCGTGCTGGTGTATGATGTGATCATATGAGAATGCATTGATGATAGACACTGAGATAGTGTCATGTGGATGATACACCTGTGGGCACAGGTGAGATTGGTTTGGACTCTTGTGATTAATGAATACTGTGATAGTGTTCTATGATTGTGTATGAGATAAGGACCATGGTAGGGGTTCGTGATTGAGGTTAAGTGAATAATGTGATAGTATCTAATTCTATGAGATTCTCTAGCCAGTAGAATAGGTTCTGTGGACTCCCTTGGAATGAGTGCCGGGGAGGATGATCTTCCTTGGGAGGTGCCGCTGATATCCACCTAAGTCCTAAGGAATGAGTGCACTGTATGGATGATCTTCCTCAGACCGTGCTTGGAAATCCTGACGGATGAGTGCCCCTGTGTGGATGATCTCTCTCTCAGGCATGTGATTGTGATAGTCCTGAGAATGATTGCCCTGTAAGGATGTTCTTTCTCAGGCCAGGCTGTATACAGATATGTTGTATCTCTAAGAGAGGGTATCCCGAGGGGATGAGAGCCTTTTAGATGAGCCATCTCTGGATGAGTGAAGTCCTGAGTGGTTGCCCTCAAGCAATATTTTATATAGTTTCATGAGGCGGTGCCTCTCTGATGTGAAAGTGTCCAGTGGATGACACTTGTGTTATGATACCTCTGTGGGATGGTTGAGAAATCTAGAATGAGGTGTTGCATCTCTGATACTGATGGTGTCCAGTGATGACACTTGTTTGATGTTACCCCGGTAGTCGGGTTATGAGAGCTAGGATGATGTCCTAGGCTATGATTATGGTTTTGTCTCGTGTGTGCTTGGAGGTGAACCAGGGGAAGGGAGGATCTCCCAGAACCCTGAGTTTAGTGAGATGTTTATCTCACCCCGTGCGGGGCTGTTGTTTTTCAGGTGACTCTTCTAGCTGAGAGGAGCGGCCACAGGGCAGGAGGCCCCAGTGGTGTGTGCTGACATGGTTAGGGGTTGCAGTAGAAGAGCAAAAGAGTTCTTTTGGTTGAGACCTGATTATGTTCCTTGTGTAGGGATATGGTGTGTGTGTGCACACATGTTATTCTGTACATATTCTTTTGTATAACCACAGGTGTGGTTTTGACTCGAATGTAAATATGTACAGAACTGATGTTGTTATGAATATGTTGATGATTCCTCCTGATTATATTTGTTGAGATTTCTTGTATATCTGCCTATGACTTTGTATGTTTGTGTTATACTGGATCAGCAGGGGTTTGATGTAATGATGTTGTGTGATGTGTTCTATGTATTCCATACATAATGTAATCAAGAAATACGGTACGATTCGCTTCCGCAATGATTTAAATAAAGTTTTAAGCGCTAATCTGATGTTATAAATGCTAATACACCGGAGGCCTACGGGGTGTTACAGTTCTAGAAATTAAAATTCAAAATAGACAAACACAAATTAAAATTCAAAATAAACAAAGAAAATGAATAACATGGTATTAAGAAAGGAAAAAAACAGAAATAAAAAACTAAGAGGGAAACAGAGAATATCAAACCTGGTTTTAAAAAAAACAGAATTAAAAAGACAAAAAAAAAGAAAGAAACAAAAACGAAAACGAAAAAAGAAAAAAAAGAAGAAACAAAATTAAAGAAAAGGAAAGAGAAACCGACGGAGAAGGAGAAGGAGAAGAAAGAGTCGCTAGAGGAGAAGAAAGACGTCGAAGACTGAGACGACTCTAGACAAGGCCGTCGGAGAAGGAAGAGCCGCTGGCCGGAGCAGGTAGAATCGTCGGAGGTTTGCGCGCGCAGGGAAGTGAGGGAACGAAGGTCGCACGAGAAGGATGATGGAATCAGAGAATCGCGGATGCGTCACCGCGATCGCGAGCTCCGCTACCTCCTGTCGCGGGTGCAACAGCCGCAATAGTAAAACGCACCACTACTCTACCTATTGTAGCGGCACATGTCCGCTCCGCTCCGCTACGCTGGGATCGCGGGCACGACGCCCGCTATTGATAACATAGGCATCAACTAATTTCCTTGAATCCATCATTACTTTGGTTCTCATTCAGTTATCTGGTTGTTTGTATGTTTATTTATTTTTTGCTTCTTCCAGAAAGTGCTTGCAGTGTTGAAGAAAGAACATGACACGCTTGAAGTACTTTATGGCTGGTTCCTTGCCAAGGCAGGTTTCTATATTTGACAATCATATGTATCATCCACATTAGATTTTCAATTATTTGTGTCTTTGATTCCTTCTTATTCAATTATATTTCTCATATACCCTGTTTTTCTCTCCTTAAATTTGACAGATTGATAAGGAGCTTGAGGCCTTTCGTAGCTGTGAGTTTCTTGTGGCATATGAAGAAGCCATCAAGTATGGTGGCAGAGTGATACTTGGTGATCGTCCTGTAGAGGTGACGAGTTTTTCATTTTATAATGTGCTGACCGTTATTCTGCTAGGATGAATTCTACTTCTCTGTTAATGTAAAATATTTCTCTTGAATTATGAAGAGTTGTTGTATTTGAATATGTTATTCCGATGATAAAATATTCATTTTCATCAAGGCCTTGTGTGGTTTAAACATTTACTATTTTGTTACACGTGCTTTCAACTTGGTTTACGTTGTGTGGTTATGCTGTAGAGCTTTTTTTTTTTTTTGGTTATGTATTAATGGGTTATTATTTTGATTGAGACAGATTACATTGAGGAGAACATGGAGTAAGATGTCACTTTGGCATATGACAAAATTATTTCTCCCAGCAGGTTTTTCTCCCAGCTTTGATGATCTTGATAAGATGGTAAATTTCATAATCCTCATGTGCTAGAGAAAGTGTGAATTGATAGTGTTTTTGCTAAGTTATTGTCTATATCCTAACTTGGGTATGCTTTGTTCAGCTGAAGAAAAGGGCTGACAGTTACACGATAGCTCTTGCTTTTCAGGAAATAAGCAAGGAGTTTCCAACTTTAATGGAGACTCTTGTGTATGAACGAGATCAGTAAGACCTATTGCACTTAATGTCATTTTACAATTTCATTTATTGCTTCTGTTACCTGTCACCTGCTTTCCTTGCTCTTTAAAGAATGCTTCTGTTAACGTTTGTTACCCCAGTATGTTATGATTTAGCAGAGGGGTCCTTGTTGGAGGGTGTTTTGCAGTGGCGGATCTTGAAAAATAATCAAGGGGGGGAACCATTGGCAGACTCAGGAAAATTTATTTATGTCCCTCCGAAATTTTTTTTGTAAAGAAAATTTAAAGGAACAAACAATTATAAACAATAATCGAAATGAACAAACAAATAGTTAGACCAAATTACTGTTCTGGTTAAAATTAGAGGAGAGGAGACAATTATAGTGTTTATGTTTTGTGGAGGCCATGCATTAGAATGTAAACTAAAATATTTATATTTTGAAGAAATTTAAGGGGGTGCTACTGGACGCCAGAGCATTCTGGGACTTCAAATGATATCGCTTCTTTTCAGATACAATCTACAGTATATTATAATCCTTAGCATGAGGGGCAAACTGTTCTCTAATAGTATTTTCATTATCTATGATTGTTGACTTTATCATATCAATGAAGAAATTATTGCATACATCTTTCATTTTCCTCTATCTCTTGTGCTCAGAACTACTCGTATAAAGAAGAACATCTTTCAGCAATTCAGCTTGAATGAAATTTGGCCATAATTGTCTGAAATAGTAGTATATGCTCTGCCTCATGGTGGTGTTGAGGATGCTGTTGTTACTGTAAAAACTTTGGTTGGTATGCCTTTCTTGCTTTTGGTAATTTCGACTATCCTGCAGTCTTTGCCCTATCTCTGGTTAAAACTAGACCCTGTGAAGAGACTGTTGATGATGTTGTAATACTACTTTACTGTTGATGATGCATCGAGGGTGGTTCCACCTTCAATTGACCTTTGCTTTGTCAAGAGTTTTTTCTAGAATCATGTACTTATATTAAGTTTATAAATTGTACATGATTTGACTTGTATGCAGGTACATGTCCTCCAGATTATTAGAAGTGGCGAGTGAGAATAGCTCAGTTGTTGCTGTTGTTGGAAGGGGCCATCTACAGGGAATAAAGAAGCATTGGAAGCAACCTGTCGAGGTGGGGGAACATTTAGTTATTTGTATCATATACCCTGCAATTTATAATTATTTTTAGCACAAAAACCATCATTCAGTTGCTCCCATCCAGCTAATTCTAATATGAACCCGATATTCTTCTTATTTTGCAATTTCTTTCTTTCAAAACCATAGAATTATTCTTTTATTATTTATTGTCAGATTTTCTTAGCTGAACTTACCTTACTGTTTTTCAGATGAAGGATCTAATGACAGTTCCATCTCTCAAACCTACATATATTGGTGTTGCCGTGGCCGGCGTGGCCGTTATATCAGGCATCTATCTTTCATGCAAGAAATAACTATCCTTGGAGAGATGCTGTCTTGCACAGGAACGTTGATGTAGGAATTGAAATATGTGATTCAACCATCAACGAAGTTGATGCACAAGTCATTACAATTTTTTTTTTTAAATCTTTCCTTGGAAATAATTAGGGTGTTCATGGATACGAGTCATCTGTGAATCCAAATTGATCTAAACCGATCCGAACAGTTTGGGTTGAGTCATTTATGTATTTGGATCAAAATTGAATCGAACTTATCAAAATCGTTCATATACGGGTTGGGTCGTGGGTTCAGATCTATACATCCAATCAAAATCGAATTGAATTGATCAAAATCGATAAAAAAATTAGAGTTATTTTGTTTTGGTTTTAAATATTGTAATAATTGGACTCCAAGTGTTGGAACTGTAAATGTTTATAATATTAATAATCATATTTTGTCATTTATTTCAGCAAATTTGCTTGTAATAAATTTGATTACACCTAAGTTTATTGTAATAAATTAGTTTGTAGGAAATAATTGTGATTCAGATTATTATAGTAAATATCATTAAAGAATATTTTGTTTTAATTTGTATTAGTCTATTTTAGAATATTATGTTAATGATATTTAATGAATCAGTTTTACTACTTTCAGACATTTGATAATATTGTATTAGTGTAAATAGTCATTTCCATCTTTAAATGGGTAGAACACTGACAAATTCGTCATCGAAAGATAAAAATTCAAATTTTAGTCTCAAAAAGTGAAAAAAAGTGTGACAAATTTATTCATCTAAGGGACAAAAATATCACAAAAATGATTACTAATATGGTTGCTGAATAGATTGGACCAAAATGTTAGAAAATTTCTACTAGACCAACATGTAAGTAAGTTTTCATTGGACAAAAATATCTTATGATACTATTATGTTTCAACAATGTGCCAATGATTTGAGAAGACAAATAAATAGTTGTAGCAAATTTGCAATACATATAAATGAATATACTAAAATTTGAATTTTCATATCTTAGAACGAATTTGTCAGCAATCTACACATTCAGGGACGAAAATGATAATTTACCCTAAATTGTATTTTACCCTTGAATGAAACGAAATTTGGGATCTGACAAATTTATCCAATTGAAACTTACTGACATTTTGATGAATCTATTTTGCAACCATGTTGACAATCATTTTTGTGACATTTTTCGTCCTTGTGTACCACGTAGGCTCTTTCATTAACAGTAACAGATGAAAGTTAAATGATGAATAAATTTGTTGCACTTTTTTCACTATCGAGAACTAAAATTTGAATTTTCATCTTTCGGGGACTAATTTGTCATGTCTCTACATATTCAGGGACGAAAATGACTATTTACATATTGTGTTAATTATATTAGATATTTGGATGAATCATGATATAAAATAGTAGTTCTAAGAAAAAAAGATTAAATTTAAATGAGTAATCCGTTGGTCCAAACTGAATTGAACCGTTCATAAACAGGTTGGGTTGAATTTCAAATTTTTTTCTTCTTCTGAGAATCGAATTGATCAAATTTGATTGGGTTGGATCCTAAATTTGACCAAAATTGATCCGAACCGATCCGCGAACACCTTTAGAAATAATTACAATTTCTTACTCTTGGGCATCGATCATTTTTGTGAATAAAAACTATAGTGGTCCCAAAACATGACGAAGAATTGAAACAAAAAAAGAGATGGATACCAGTCATCTTAGCATTTTGACTAGCAAGAACAGAAAGTGAAAAACAGATTTGAGAGAATATTTCAAAGGAAAACTGATGATAAGCTTTACAACGAGAGGGAGAGGAGATAGAGAAATGAGAAAGAGGTGGAGTAAATTGTAGAAGTTCGAATCTCAACTGGCTTATGATCTGATTTACGGAGACAAAAAAGTGATTTTACAAGCCACGCTAATTTTCAATATAAAAAAATTGTACTTATTGGTTTTTGAAGACAATCGTCGGCAAAAAATTGTAGAAAATTTTCATCATAATGAATAACAAGATTGTACTCATCATGAAATGATTTATTTTTTAAGTTTTCATAATCATTCTCTTTCCAATTCCCTACCCTCGTGTGTACCATTTGTCTGACTATTTTATTTTTCTCATTTCAGAATGTAGAAAACGAAAGTCGTTCATTTTTATTTTAAAAAAGATTAATGACTCTTTTGATCTCTATAGTAATCTTTGATTATGATTAAAAATGAATGATTAAGAGTTAACAGGAGAATTTGTTAAAACATTAATTTCAAGATTAAATAAGACAAAACCAAAGTTCAAATTCCATATCGATTTTTAAAATGGATAAATTTTTTGGACAATTATATATTTACATGATGAAATTGGTTACATTCCATGCAATATATAGGTATGAGAGTACAAAACTAGGTTGAGTTGTAATTTTCATTTTCTTAGTCTCATGCTGTGATTTTATTCGTTCGTTTCTAATTGCACCAATTGGCAGTGTTTTTGGAACAATCTTATCACAAAATCAACTCAAAAATCATGTCAACAGGTTCAATTGATATATAAGCTACTTCGTATTGCTTCTCGTAAACATGGAGAGGGGTGATTCGTGTTGCAATTCAATTTCAAAGATGCATATAAGTTGCCTTTTAAACAACCCATGAAGCACCCAAATTAGAGATGCTTTCCATTTCTTTTACTTTACAAAAGCTAATATGTTGAACTTGCAACTACGCAAGGAAGTGAATTAGTTAAATTAAACTTGTACAAAAATAACCTTCATTTAATTTTGAATTTAAGTCTAGTAAACGATTGAAAATTAGGTGCCAAAAGGTTCTATTTCTTGAATTATCATGTTTTATTGTGGATTTTAAACTTTGAAGTTAAGGTTCTTGGCTTCTTTCATGAGATTTTTGTTCACAAATTATAAGTTAAAATAAGTCCATGTCACTACTACTCCAGCTTGTAATGTTGTGGTTTATGTCACCAAATTTGTTATGTACATGTATCACGGTAAAACAGAAAACACTTTACCAGAAATTTCTATTATTTTTCAATTCTCGACCCAATTATTGTTCACCTAATTACATTATTCAAACGCATAATTCTTTAAGCTGATTGTAATAAAATCAGATGTCATTAATATCCTATGTGCATCATCTCTTCTCCTACACATCCCATATTATAGTTGCCCCCATCCTTCGATTCAGCTATATATTTATAACAATGATCCAGCAGTAACAAACACCAATCAAGGTCACAAATATCATCTTAACAAAGAAGAAACAAAAGGACATTTCAAAACAAAAGTATAATGAAAATTAACCAATGGCTTCAGTGTGTGTAACAATCATGGAAGTGCATTCTTATGAGGGCAGCTGCTAGTGATGGAGCATTGCGGATATGCTCAACAACATACTTCAAAATTATTTTCTCGGCCTTTGGACAACTTTTGGCATACAGAACCAATCTGCAACTGAGCTTGAGTTGATCCAATTAGTGCGTATTTGGCTGAGACCTTAATTGCCAGAAAACTATATAGTATATAGAGGATATATATAAAACTTATATACTTTTTGTTAGAAGCAACTTCAATTC
>PYAF01005925.1:1362008-1377221 GCA_007407185.1 Glycine tomentella
CAGCAACCAAAAGTGAAATTTCAAAACATTTAGAGAGCAGCAACCATGGCTGTTTGAAATTCAAATTTCAAAACCTTGATAAATATATATTACTCCTTAGATATTTATATTGCACTCAATTTCCTAAATAAATTGATGATATAATACTGCATTAACATGAATTGAGGTGCATCCACCAAAAAGATTGTTTATACATCAATCAATAAATTAGTGCAATACAGGATTGCCCAATATTGATATAGGCTTCAAGTTTTAAATGGTAGGACTTAGTAGAAGTAAGGCAACAAACTCACATTAATGCTAATCAATTAATCCTCTGGTTTGGTTGCTTTGTCCTTGTTCTTGTTTGAGTTGTTTCCATATATGAAACACTTAACCTATTGAAATTGTTGAAATTGAGAACTAATTGAAGAGAATATGAATATAAAAGTTGAAAAATGGGAACCATAACAGTGGAAAAATGGTAAGCATCAAATAACAACCCAACTGCAAGCCTAAATAAACTTAGGAGAATGATTGGCACAGGAATTTGCACAAATAGGTGCAATGCATAAATTTTCATGAAAAAGCGAGAATAAATTTTAAGAACAGTCAAATACATGGTTTAACAAACATTCTCATACATTAAGGCAGATATACACAACATCAATAAACAGCTTCACAATGAATCTTATATTCAAAAAGATGTTTTTTAAGAACATAATAGCTCTGTGTTTTTCTCAAGCACTCTTCAATATGTAGTGTGAAGGAATTAATAATATGCAGTGTAGCTAATTTAGTTCCTTAAATATGCAGTGTGAAGGAAAGTTAATAGCAGAAAAATACAGCAAAGAAATTCAAGAAAAAAAGAGAAGGAAAATGCACCACTTTGTATATTAGTGGACCACTTTAGTTAGAATTTATGTTTAAAACATATTAAATATATCACACACGTAAAACAGTCACTCTAAATAAATTTTAAAAAACATTTATAGATATAACAACAATTTTTTTTTGAAAAAAAAAAATAAGCAATGACCAACCCAGCAATAGCATCCTTTAGTCTTCCTTTGCCTTGTAAATAGAAAAAGAGTGAGAGAAGAAACACAACCTTGTTAATGCAATGACCAGAGCTATGAAACAAAGGTGAGGAAAATTGAGCATCCTTTAATTGCAAAACAAAATGGACTGAAGAAAGCACCTGACATTTACTGGCAGCAAGATCTGAAAACACTTGCTTAGTCTACTCACCAAGAAAACGACCTATCCGATGCAAGAAAAGAGTATTAGAACATATAAGTAAAGATGCTCAAAGTTTTCTTGGTGGTGATTAAAATGCTCTGCCAGCTACTGTTGAGCAAATATGAGAATTAGCTTACAATTCAGTACATGCTTCTGCAGAAGGTGAAAACCTCAATGAACCACATAGATAGTAAGAATAATATAAAAAGCAGAAAATATTATCAACTTAAAGAGAACCTTAGTATTGATTTAAATCTATAAAGAAGTCATGGCAACCAAAAAAGATGTACTAAAAAAAATGTTGTTTTATTATAGTAGATTGAAAATAGTGAGTGAACCGTTATCCAAAACTACTATTAAAAGACTTATTGACCTTCAATAATATCCGCAAATAGTTTAACTTGAAACACATGCACTAATTGTTGCTACCTACCATTTTCCTACAAATCAAATAAAATAACAATGAGTTTATTGAAAAACATCCAAGTGAAATAAAAAAAATGAAATACATCACAATGTTGTTAAAAAAACAATCAACTGATGAAATATATCACAATGTTGTTAAAAATACATCACGATGTTGTTAAAAATGAAATATCAGATTTCATTCTGATATTTCCTTTAGATGCTGCCATTGAATTTGAGAAAGAAAAAAAATCAACTCACACAACAATTGCAGAAGCATATAACCAAGACACACCTTCAAAGCAAGTATAAATGTATAATCATACCTCTTGGAGAGACCCACCAGTTAAAATGGTTGCACCCTCACTCTTAGCATTTGAGATCAACTTCAATATATTTTCATACTGAACCATATAATATAAATATTAGATAATCTTTGTTCAAGAAAAATATGCATACAAAGGAAAAGAAAGAAAAAAAGAATCACACTTACAAAGGGCCATAATGAAATCTGAAACATAAAAAGTTATGTATGAACAAAACTAAATTAATTTAGTTTTCATTTGATTCAATCAGAAAGAAACAACACCAAATAAGGGAATGAAATCTTTATTCAGAAAGATTAATAGAATTGCTTATCAGGTTAGAAGGTAATAATAGAATTGCTTAAGGACATTTTCCATGGCTTAATAGTAGAATTTTTATGCTTATCAGGTTAGAAGGAAATAACAGGATTGCTTAAGGACATTTTCTATGGCTTAATAGCAGGACTTTTTTTATTAGCTTATGTGACCAATAATTGATCATATATAATTATAATTTTGAATTATAATTGCAAGCTTACCCAAAAGTTAGAAGCATCTTCCCGTGCATGTGTTGGTGTTATTTGCCAAATATCAGGTTACATAACAAATTTCTGCTAAACCAATCAGCACCTCAATACATTAGTCTACTTATGCAGGAATTCACAAAACTAATCTATCAGTAAGTGAAAAGCCAATAATTTATCACATGAGTCCATTTCTACTCTCAGTTTTTATTAACAAATTATAAATCTAACCCATTAAAGGAAAAATTACCCATGAGTCCATTTCTTCTTATCATTTTTTGATGCTCATTATTCAAACTAAAAGAGAATGAAACAAAATTAAGGCACAATATATACACACACACTTACTTTATCATTACCACCTTTATCATTCCAAATGGAGAATGAGCAAGACAATTGTATTCCTTAAGAATTCTTATTCCAATTGTAGCAATCAGCAGCAGCTAGCCAACTAAGACAAAGACCATAGTCATATTGTTGTAGTAGGATTTAACTCCTTTTAAGAAATTCACTTTAGAGAATAAAATAAGTTATAATTATTAATAGAAAACCAATAGATAAAATATGAGTTAGAGAAATATGGAGATTCACTATGTTCTTACAAAAAATCAGAATGGAAACAATAGAATCTCCCTGGAAAAAATAAAGGTGACATTTTTTTAATGGAAAGAGGAAAAAAGTGAAAATAAAAAAAAAATACCAAACACGGAAAAGAAAAGATATACCTGCCGAAGTAGTGAGGTAGAACTGAAGTTCTTCATGTGCTCTGCTATTCCTCCCAAGGAGAACAGTGCATCCACAAGCTGTCATGTATTTGGAAAAAAATGTTGAAGCAAAAAAAAATCTTGCTATTTCACCAAAACAAATTCAAGTAAAATCTGCAGGATTAGGATCTAGTAGCAAAACAAAATACGAAACTGGAAAATAATATTAATGAAACATTAAGCTGCATAGTAGAAAACTCAATGGCAGCAACAATAACAACAAAAATTGTATTTGTCTTCATCAAGAAATTTCTACAAACAGGTTATGTCCATAAAAAAGCAATATGTTCAATGTATAAAACAATATATACACAAAGTATGAGCATCGATAGCGGAAATGAGTATAAAACAATATTTACACAAACCCATTTTAAAAGAACAATATATTCATCAAGAAATATCACAACCAAGGAGGCTTCATAAAAAAAAGAAAGAGACAACGAAAGAAAAAGAAGAAAAAAAATCACAGCCAAGGATGAGGAAGTGATGACATAACACAGAGAGACAAAAAGCAAATATTCATTCAGTTTCAGTAACCTAACACAGAGAGACAGAGATGGAAGATGAAATAACTCAATGGCAGCTCACCAAAGAATGTAAAAAGTCTGTAAATTATGAGAGAGTGGCACATCATATTTTTATGAGTTGTCATCTAAAGAGAAGGTCACGTCTGTTGAACTTGGTATTCTTTTATTATAATGTATTGATGATAATACAAATTTTAAATATATTAAAAGTAAATAGTATATGAAATAATAATACAATTTTTCTTACACACAAAATTTTCAAACATTTAATTTATAACATTATTTTTTTTCTCAATCTCTCTTTTTATTAAATTATATCACCTATTCATACTCACATTTCTCTATTTCCTCTCTCAACTATAAGTTAACTTTGGTTATTAAAATATATTTTTTACATTATCATTCAATCAGAATTTAATATATATTATAAATTTATTAATTTTTAAAATAAAGTTCAAGTTTTGTGCATTGTTATTATTAGTGTAAATAAATAAAATTTATAATGACAATCAATCAAATTTATCTTAAATAATAATTTGAATTTTGACAATTTATAAAATTTATTACTGTGCAATTTTATAGTCCGTATTCAATGATTTCTACGTTTCATAAGTTGGTTTTATGAATTTTGGATACGAGAATATCTTTTTTTGTTCTTTACCATAATTTTATTTACAAACATAACTTTCATAATTGTTACTGAGCTTGGATGAAAATTTTACACACAAATAAATAATGCTTTTAAAATACAAAAAATTAAAACTTATAGTAATTCTTTAATGACACCCTGTTAGGTTCTGAACTCTTTTGGAATAACTTGCGGGAGTGAAGGGTCCACACTCCACACCATTCCCATTTAATTTCTGAATTGTGACTCTCACAGAGAAACCGTATTCATTTACGCTTTCACCAGCTTATGGCTCACCTGGTCACTCGCACTCAACTCGCTCGAGTCACGCGGCTCCCTCATCGCCCCAACCCTCTCTTCTTCACACCAAAACCAACAATTTCTCGTTCCCCAACGCACCCTCTCCTCCGCCCGGCGATGGACCCGCAACCGCCGGAATCCTCCGTGCCCGCCTTCGTCCACGTCACGGATCTGAAGATGGAGAGCCTGTCCGATCGCCGGCCAGCCACGGTCTCGCCGTTGCTCTCGAGAAATGTGCGAGTCCTGTCGTGCGAGTCCGCCGCCGAAGGCGGCTTCTGCGACGTTTACTTGGTCGGCACCCGTCATGGCTCCGAGGTATTTTGTTCTCGTCGTTTGGAATCAGGTTTTAGGTTTTTTTGCACTACACATTGTCACTGTGTTCAGCCATAACGAAAATTTAGGGTTTCTTTTTTCTTTCTTCAGTTTCTTGTGTATTCGTTTCAATCGGAATTGTTGTTGTGTCATTTTCAGAAGGATGCATGGCTGTGATTTATCTTCATCGTATTGATTCAGAGTTGTTGAATTGTTAAGAGTTTAAAATTTGTGCTCAATTTTGTTGCAGGAATCGTGCAGAGAAGTTAAAGCTATAGTGAATTTTCTGAAACCTCAGGTTTGGTTTCCCTTTTGAACACGGTATCACAAGGTTGATGGATTGATCATTTGCGTGCTTAATTGCTTGCTTTTGTTTTCTTGATGTCCCTTCTCGACCTTGTAGGGTTTTGGTGATTAAACCTTGTGGCTTTCTTTCTATGCTGCAAGGTTGTCTTCCTGGAATTGTGCTCGAGTCGGACGCCAACGGATACCACCTTTCAAGATCTTAAGGTTTCTATGCTTTACCTTGGTGTTTTTATGCGTATAGGTGTGCAAAATGGGAAAATATTTTACAGTTATAGGATATCAGCATTCTTCAGATCCATATTAGATGAGTTGAGGGTTTGAAAGATAAAGTATCAGATGGCTGAATATTTGTTTGGCTTATTGGTTTTCACTGAAGGATGAACATCACAGACACAGGCTCATATACCTTGATGATTTAAACCTTTTAGCTTTCAACTTGTGAATAGTTTTTTTTTTTTTCCCTTTTGAATAAAGGAGAAAACAATCATCTCTTTAGGTGATAAAATGATAATTGTAATTATTGTTTTCTAATTGCCTAGATGTTTATTCAAACTTAGCATCAACTAATTTCCTTGAGTCCATCATTACTTTGGTTCTCATTCAGTTATCTGGTTGTTTGTATGTTTATTTATTTTTTGCTTCTTCCAGGAAGTGGTTACAATATTGAAGAAACTCAAGAAAGAACATGACAAGTTTGAATTTCTTCATGACTGGTGCCTTGCCCAGGCTGGTTTCTATATTTGACAATCATATGTATCATCCATATTAGATTTTCAATTATTTGTGTTTGATTCCTTCTTATTCAATTATATTTCTCATATACCTTGTTTTTCTCTCCTTAAATTTGACAGATTGATAGTGAGCTTGAGGCCTTTCGTAGCTGTGAGTTTCATGTGGCATATAAAGAAGCCATCAAGTATGGTGGCAGAGTGACACTTGGTGATCGTCCTATAGAGGTGATGAGTTTTTCATTTTATAGTATGCTGACTGTTATTCTGGTAGGATGAATTCTACTTCTCTGTTAATGTAAAATATTTCTCTTGAATTATGAAGAGTTGTTGTATTTGAATGTGTTACTCCGAGGATAAAATATTCATTTTCATCAAGGCCTTGTGTGGTTTAAACATTTACTATTTTGTTATGCGTACTTTCAACTTGGTTTACGTTTTGTGGTTATGCAGTAGAGCTTTTTTTTGGTTATGTATTAATGGGTTATTATTTTGATTGAAACAGATTACATTGAGGAGAGCATGGAGAAAGATACCACTTTGGCATAAGACAAAATTGTTAATCTCTTTATTTTTACCAATAGGTGTTTTGCCCCGCTTTTGTTATCTTTATAAGATGGTAAAATTCATAATCCTCATGTGCTAGAGAAAGTGTGAATTGATAGTGTTTGTTCTAAGTTATTGTCTATATGCTAACTTGGGTTTGCTTTCTTCAGTGGAAGGTAATGGGTGCCAATTACGTGGTAAGTCGTGTTTTGTATGAAATGTCCGAGGAGTTTTCAACTATAAATCAGACTATTGTGCATGAACGAGATCAGTAAGACCTATTGCACTTAATATCATTTTACAATTTCAGTTATTGCTTCTGTTACCTGTCTCCTGTTTTCCTTGCTCTTTAAAGAATGCTTCTGTTAACTTTTGTCACCCCAGTATGTTATGATTTAGCAGAGGGGTCCTTGTAGGAGGGTGTCTTGGATATGGTTCTGGTATTGATATCTTCTGCATATCCTAGCCACCCTAGATGATCTGAAATCCAAATGTCATGGAGGCATGGACTTCTTACCCTGGGTGCCTTTTTTGTTTCAGAGTATAAGATATGAGAAAACCTTTTAATTAATCCGTATTTTTTTTTTTCCTGGGGGATATTGTCTAGTTGTGCTTTTTGACTAATACACCAGGCAGTGGTGGAGCTAGAGGAGAGGAGACAATTATAGTGTTTACGTTTTGTGGAGGCCATGCATTAGAGTGTAAGCTTAAATATTTATATTTTGAAGAAATTTAAGGGGATGCTACTGGACGCCAGAGCATTCTGGGACTTTAAATGATATCGCTTTTTTGCAGGTACAATCTGCTGTATATTATAATCCTTAGCATATGAGGGGCAAACTTTTCTCTAAAAGTATTTTCATTATCTATGATTGTTGACTTTATGCATATCAATGAAGAAATTAGTGCATACATCTTTCATTTTCCTCTATCTCTTGTGCTCAGAACTACTCGGATAAAGAAGAACATGTTTCTGCTTGAATGAAATTTGGCCATAATTGTCTGAAATAGTAGTATATGCTCTGCCTCATGGTGGTGTTGAGGATGCTGTTGTTACTGTAAAAGCTTTGGTTTTTATGCCTTTCTTGCTTTTGGTAATTTCGGCTATCCTGCAGTCTTTCCCCTATCTCTGGTTAAAATTAGACCCTGTGAAGGGACTGATAGGAGTGCTAGGTGGGGTGAAACATATCACAGGGGGTTTAGATAGCATTTTAATAGTTAAGACAGTTAGTATAACTAAAAGGTAATTAGTTATAACTAACTGTTGGGGGGCGCAACTGTATAAAAGGGAGAGGAGGTGAGGTTGAACTCCCTTGGAGAGTTGGGAGGTAGTGATCCTCGAAATCACAGTGCTGTAATACACGTTCATTTTTGAAATAAAAGTCAGTTTTCCTCTAGCTAATTCTGAACCAGTTCCTATTAACTGGTTCAGAGCTTCAATCTTGGGGCTTGTGAGGTGAATGGGATCGCGGAAGATGGTAACAAGAATAGAAGCGTTGGAACGTGCCTTGGAGGATTCGCGGGAGACCCAACATTCCAATCGGGTCACGATTGAAACCCGATTGGGTTCGTTGGAGGCGCTGTTGCAGAGAGTTGTGGCATCACTGGAAAGGACCGAGACGGAGGAACCGGTTCGAGGAAGGAAGTGAGAAGAAAGGGAGGAGCAGTGAAAGAGGAGAGGGTGTAGCGCGTCAATGGAGGTCGATGGAATTGTCGATTTTCACCGGGGAAGACCTAGCAGGTTGGGTATCTCGAATTGATAAGTATTTTCGGCTCCAAGGGGTGAAAGAAGAGGAGAAACTGGATGCGATTCTGGTGGCTATGGAGGGCGAGGCTCTCTCTTGGTTTCAATGGTGGGAATCATGGAGTAATTCCCAATCTTGGGAAGGGTTCAAGTTAGCTTTGATTCAAAGATTTGAAGGAGTTAATGTAGCTAGCCCAATTCAGTCGATACTGGCACTTAAACAGGAAGATAGTGTGTAGGTTTTCATTGGGCAATTTGAAAAATATGTGGGTGCTGCAAGGGGTTTGGATGAGAGTTTCTTGAAGGAAATTTTTTTGAAGGGACTAAGGGAGGAGATAGGAACTAAAGTGAGGGTGCATGAACCTAAATCTTTAATGGATACAATGATGAAAGCAAGGCAAATAGAGGAGAAAATCAGGGTTCTGAGCAATTTACCTAAGAATGGGAATGGGAAATTGAGTCATACTTTTCAAAGACCCAATTTCTTGAGTTCGAAAAGTAGCAGAGAATGGCAGCCAGGGGGTAACAAGGGGGCTAAATCTGCAAGAGGGGTGAAACAAGGTGGAGATTTGGGAAATAAAAAGAAAAATTTCCATCGGTTATCTCCAATGGAGGTGAGTGAGAAAATGAGAAAAGGGGAGTGCTTCACTTGTAATGAGAAACACCATCCAACTCATGTATGTAAAAATAAGCAATTGAGGTTGATGGTGTTGGAGGAAGAGGATGAAGAATATGAGGAAATGCAGCAAGAAGAGAAGGAAGAGGAGGAAAAGGAAGAATTACATCAATAAAGGTTCTTGGGCTCGTGCAATCTTACCTCAATACCAATTTCCTCTTTCAATCCTTTGAGAAATACCTCCATCAAGAAAGATTCTTCCAGTCCCTTCACAGTCCATGCACGCTTCTCAAATAGGCCTACATACTTCTGTACTGTATCCTCTTGTTTTAAGGCTAGTAAAGATTGAAAAAGATTGCCTGAATGGGTACCTTGAAACCTCTGTACCACAGCAGTCTTGAATCCCTCCAAAGAAAGCTATGGACTCCATGATTCCCACCATTGGAACCAAGCCAAGGCCTCACCTTCCAAAGCCACCAGAATTGTATCCACCTTCTCTTCATCACCCACTCCTTGAAGTCGAAAATATCTCTCAATTTGAGATACCCAGCCCAAAGGATCTTCCTCAGTGAACACCGGCAGTTCCATCTGCCTCCATTGATGCACCCTTCCTTCTCCATCTTCCTTGTTCTGGTTTTGCGCCTCCTTTGTCGGTATTTTCGCACCCATTGTCAGCGCCGCCGGCGCTTCCATGGTCGCCGCTAGCTGCTGTAGGAGCTGCTCTATCGTGCCTAATCGGGTCTCCATCGTGACCCGAGTGGCTTCCAACAACTCGCGATCAGCTTCCCTAGCCACACGCGATTCCTCCACCGCCTTCTCCAGTGCCTCCATGCGCGCCTCCATCTTGCTATTGTTTTTCGCTACCATTAACGAACCCACTGCCCCAGGATGGAGCTCTGATACCAGTGATAGACACTGGACCAGGCAGAAAGAGAATAAAAAATGAAAAGGAATGAATCTTTATTGAAGCTACTCACAGTTACACAATCTTTGAGTGAATTCGAGGTTCACTCAGCCTCCCAATACTCTCTCAGCTTACCAGCTACCTTCCCTCAGCCCCTCATCTCCTATTTATAATTCCTCACCCTCCCACAGTTAGTGTAACTAACTATCTAACTAAGACACAGAATATTACTAACAACAGTTCAGAATATTACTAACAGCAGTCCTAGATCCTATCACAACCTCCCTTATTAATTAAATGCAATGATATTCCTTCTAAGTTGGAGGAGATTAATCAGCTGTGTCAGGACAGGGATGTTTTATTACATGATTTGAGAGTGAATTTGCTAAAATCTCAGGATCATATGAGGAAGCATGCAAATAAACACACGAGGAAACTGAGTTTTGAGGTGAGAGATTGAGTTTTCCTGAAGATACAGCCACATAAGATGAAGTCCTTAGCCAGAAAAATCAATGAAAAATTAGGTCCTAGATATTATGGACCTTATAAAGTCATTCAGAAAATTGGGGAGGTGGCCTATAAATTGGAATTGCCTGCAGACAGCAAGGTTCATCCAGTTTTTCATGCGTCCTTACTTAAGAAATCAGTAAAAGCAACTAGCTCTCCTCAAACACTATCAACAATGCTTGATGAGCAGTGGGAGTTGCAATTGAAACTAGAAAGAGTTCTGAAACACAGAACTAATTCGGAGGGACAGCAGGAACTATTGATCAAGTGGCAACGACTATCCCATCATGAGAACAGCTGGGAGTTGTTATATTAAGTTTATAAATTTTACATGATTTGACTTGTATGCAGGTACATGTCCTCCACATTATTAGAAGTGGCGAGTGCTGATAAAAAAAAAAAAAAAAAAAAATTAGAAGTGGCGAGTGAGAATAGCTCAGTTGTTGCTGTTGTTGGGAAGGACCATCTGCAGGGAATAATGAAGCATTGGAAGCGACCTGTCATGGTGGGGGAACATTTAGTTATTTGTATCATATACCCTGCAATTTAAAATTATTTTTAGCACAAAAACCATCATTCAGTTGCTCCCATCCTGCCAATTCTAATATGAACCCGATTTTCTTCTTATTTTGCAATTTCTTTCTTTCAAAACCATAGAGTTATTCTCTTATTATTTATGGTCAGATTTTCTTAGCTCAATTTACCTTACTGTTTTTCAGATGAAGGATCTAATGACAGTTCCATCTGCCAAACCTACATCTATTGGTGTTGCCGTGGCCTGCGTGGCCATTATATCAGGCATCTATCTCTCATGCAATAACTATCCTAGGAGAGATGCTGTCTTCCACAGGAACGTTGATGTAGGAATTGAAATGTGATTCAACCATCAACGAAGTTGATGCACAAGTCATTACAATTTTTTTTTTTTAAATCTTTCCTTGGAAATAATTAGGAGTGTTCATGGGTATGGGTCACCTATGGAACCTGAATTGATCCGAACAGTTTGGGATGAGTCATTTATGTAGTTGTGTCAAAATTGAATCGAACTGATCAAAATCGTTTATGTACGGATTGGGTTGTGGGTTTAGATCTATAAATCCGATCAAAATCAAACTGAACTGATTAAAATCGATAAAAAATTTTAGAGTTATTTTGTTTGGTTTTAAATATTGTAATAATATGACTCTAAATGTTGGAAATGTAAATGTTTATAATATTAATAATCATATTTTTTTTTATTTTTTTAGCAAATTTGATTGTAATAAATTTGATTGCACCAAAGTTTATTGTAAGAAATTAGTTTGTAGGAAATAGTTGTGATTCAGATTATTATAGTAAATTTCATTAAAGAATATTTTGTTTTAATTTGTATTAGTCTATTTTAGAATATTATGTTAATGATATTAAATGAATCAATTTACTACTTTCTTACATTTGATAATATTGTGTTAGTGTAAATAGTAATGTTCATTTCTAAATGTGTAGAGCGTTGACAAATTCGTTCTAGAAAAATGAAAATTCAAATTTTAGTCTCAAAAAGTGAAAAAAAAGTGTTACAAATTCATTCATCCAAGGGTCAAAATTATCACAAAAATGTTTAACCATATGGCTGCTGAATAAATTGAACCAAAATGTCGGTAAATTGTAGCAAATTTGAAATGTATATAAATGGATATATAAAATATGAATTTCTATATCTCATAACAAATTTGTCAGCGTTCCACACATTTAGAGACAAAAATGACAATTTATCATAAATTTCATTTTACCCTTTAAATAAAATGAAATTTGGGATCTGACAAATTTATCAAATGGAAACTTACTAACGTTTTGGTCAAATGGAAATTTACTGACATTTTGATCAATCTATTTTGGAGTCATGTTGATAATCATTTTTATGACATTTTTCGTCCTTCTATGCCACGTAGGCTCTTTCAATAACATTAACGTACGAAAATTAACAAATGAATAGATTTGTCACATTTTTTCACTATCAAGAACTAAAATTTGAATTTTCATTTACAGGGACTAATTTGTCATGTCTCTATACATTCAGGGACAAAAATAACTATTTACTTATTGTGTTAATTATATATGAATATTTGGATGAATCATGATATAAAATAATAGTTCTAAAAAAAAGATTAAATTTAAATGGATAACCCGTTGGCCGGAACCAAACAAAACCGTTCATGGACGAGTTGAGTTGGGTTTCAATTTTTTTTTTGAAAAACAAACTACATTGATCATATTTGATTAGGTTGAATTATAAATTTGACCAAAATCTATCCAAATCTATCCGTGAACACCCCTAGAAATAATTACAATTTCTCACTCTTGGGCATTGATCATTTTTGTCAGTAAAAACTACACTGGTCCCAGCACATGATGAAGAATAGAAACAGAGAAAGAGATGGATACCCGTCATCTTAGCATTTTGACTAGCAAGAATAGAAAGTGAAAAACAGATTTGAGAGAATATTTAAAAGGAAAACTGATGATAAGCTTTACAACGAGAGGGAGAGGAGATAGAGAAATAAGAAAGAGGTGGAGTAAATTGTAGAAGTTCAAATTCAAGAAGTCAAATTTATCTCAACTGACTTATGATCTGGTTTACGGAGACATACAAGCCACTCTAATTTTCAGTATAAAAAAAAATATACTTATGGATTTTTGAAGACAGTGGACAACAAAAAATAGTAGAAAATTTTCATCTTAATGAATAACAAGATTGTCCCCATCATGAAATGATTTATTTTTTAAGTTTTCATAATCATTCTCTTTCAAATTCCATACCCTCGTGTGAACCATTTGTCTGACTATTTTATTTTTCTCATTTCAGAATGTAGAAAACGAAAGTCATCCATTTTTACTTTTAAAAAAGATTATTTACTCTTTTGATCTCTATAGAAATCTTTGATTATGATTAAAAAATGAATGATTAAGAGTTAACAGGAGAATTTGTTAAAACATTAATTTTAAGATTAAAATAAGACAAAACCAAAGTTCAAATTCCATATCGATTTTTAAAATGGATAAATTTTTTGGACAATTATATATTTACATGATGAAATTGGTTACATTCCACGCAATATATAAGTATGAGAGTACAAAACTAGGTTTAATTGTAATTTTCATTTTCTTAGTCTCATGCGGTATAATTTTATTCGTTCATTTCTAATTGCACGAATTGGCAGTGTTTTTGGAACAGTCTTATCACAAAATCAACTCAAAATCATGTCAACAGGTTCAATTGATATATAAGCTACTTCGTGTTGCTTCTCGTAATTAAACATGGAGAGGGGTGATTCGTGTTGCAATTCAATTTCAAAGATGCATATAAGTTGCCTTTTAAAAAACCCATGAAGCACCCAAATTAGAGATGCTTTCCATTTCTTTTACTTTACAAAAGCTAATATGTTGAACTTGCAACTACGCAAGGAAGTGAATTAGTTAAATTAAACTTGTACAAAAATAACCTTCATTTAATTTTGAATTTAAGTCTAGTAAACGATTGAAAATTAGGTGCAAAAAGGTTCTATTTCTTGAATTATCAGGTTTTATTGTGGATTTTAAAGTTAAGGTTCTTGGCTTCTTTCATGAGATTTTTTGTTCACAAATTATAAGTTGAAATAAGTCCATATCACTACTAATCCAGCTTGTAATGTTGTGGTTTGTGTCACCAAATTTGTTATGTACATGTATCACGGTAAAACAGAAAACACTTAACCAGAAATTTCTATTATTTTTCAATTCTCGACCCAATTATTGTTCACGTAATTACATTATTCAAGTGCATAATTCTTTAAGCTGATTGTAATCAAATCAGATTTCATTAATATCCTATGTGCTTCACTTCTTCTCCTACACATCCCATAGTATAGTTGCCCCCATCCTTCGATTTAGCTATATATTTATAACAATGATCCAGCAGTAACAAACACCAATTAAGGTCACAAATATCATCTTAACAAAGAAGAAAGAAATGGACATTTCAAAACAAAAGTATAATGAAAATTAACCAATGGCTTTCAGTGTGTGTAACAATCATGGAAGTGCATTCTTATGAGGGCAGCTGCTAGTGATGGAGCATTGCGGATATGCTCAACAACATACTTCAAAATTATTTTCTCGGCCTTTGGACAGCTTTTGGCATACAGAACCAATCTGCAACTGAGCTTGAGTTGATCCAATTAGTGTGCTATAAGACAAATAATCAAAGCCTTAAAGTAACTCTGGCTCCCCTTTTGTGCGTATTTGGCTGAGACCTTAATTGCCAGAAAACTATATAATATATAGAGGATATATATAAAACTTAATTAGATACTTTTTGTTAGAAGCAACTTCAATTCATTTCTTTGCTTGAATTCAGCACAATGCCTAGTTATTTTAGTCCTCAGCTTTGTGTAACAATGAACTAGGCAAATCATAATGTTCATGCAGCATGTGACGTACATGTTACTGTACGTTATCTTTCAATTTAATAATGGAATAACATATATAGTACCTTTTTGTCACTTGATTTTATTAGTGTGTATTTGGATTATTATAGACAAAATTATTATTTTTTCAAAACATGTTTTATACTATTGATAATAGTAATATGATTTATATTTGAATTTTTTTATTATAAAAATTAATTAGAAGTGAAATTTGTTATAATTTTTTTATATAACATAAAAGTTATTTAAGATTACTTTAAATTCATAATCAATTTTGAATCATAATTAATTTTAATTTTTTAAAATAAAATAGAATAAATAAAAATATCTAAAATCAATCTTAAATTCAAAATAAATTTTCCAACGTGAAACAAACACATAATTAGTAAAACTCTTTTTGGTCTCTTATATTTTAAAGATTTTTTTAATCTTTT
>PYAF01005925.1:1377321-1392402 GCA_007407185.1 Glycine tomentella
AGTTATTTTAAAACTGATACTGTCAATATTTTACATTTTAAAATAATTAGTTTTAATATATAAGTGTTAAAAATCGTTAATTTGTTTTATTGAAGTTTAAAAAATTATAAATCTTATGTTCTAAATTCTCGTCTTTCTCATCATCTTTGATTATACAGCTAGATTTATATAAAAGGGGTGCTTTTTTTTTTTTAATTATAGTTGGAATGTTATTTTTAAATTTTTTATGAAAGGGAGTAAGTCGTAATAGATATTACAACTTTTGAAAATGAAGTCGTAAATATATTTATGATCTCTATATTTTATTATTTTTTTAAACTGAAGTGGTAAATTCTTTTACGTATAATTTTTTTCTCTATATTTTATTATTTTTTAAACTGAAGTGGTAAATTCTTTTACGTATAATTTTTTTTATAAAGTTATGACTCTAAAGTCGTAAACTAAAGTCGTATTTACTTTTTCCATTTTAGTTTCTTTTTATTTTATACAGTTTTTATATAATACGACTTTGAAGTCGTACGAGTTTTATTTATAGTAAAATTGTATTTGCATGTACGACTTTTTTTTTTCTTTTTCCGGAAGTCATACGTTGGTGTACCACTTTTTCTTTTTTTTTTTCAAATTCTTCTTTTTTTAATTTTATTTTTTAATTGTTTGTTTTGTAATTTTATTAAAAAATTGTAAATTTTTTAAAACATATATTAATTTGTAAATTTTGATATTAAAAAATTATTTTTTAATAAAATTTTTAACTAACAATTAAAAAATAAAAGTTCAAAACAGAAAGAAAAAACAAAATATAAAAAAAAACAGATTAAAAAAAAAGAAGAAGTGGTACACCAACAAATGACTTCTGAAAACAAAAAAAAAAGTATAATCGTATATACAAATACAACTTTACTAAAAAACTCATACAAATTTAAAGTCGTATTATTTAAAAGCTAAAATCGTACAAATAATTACGACTTTAGTTTACGACTTTAAAATCCTAACTTTGAGTCGTAAAAGGATTTGCGACTTCAATTTAAAAAAATAAAAAAAATATAGAAGTTGTAAACAAATTTATGACTTCAATTTCAAAAGTCGTAATATCTATTACGACTTACACCTTTTCATAAAATTTTTTAAAAATAATGTCAAAATAGTAATTAAAAAAATAAAACACCCTTTTTACATTATGCGTTGTTTGGTGGCGGCATCTTCAAACTTTTCGGAGGTTTGAAATGTACAACGAATCTTTCTGGAATTAAATTAAAGACAGTTTCTTGCGCAGTCACCCGTGCGCAAAATTGTTTGGATAGAAGAAATGAGAACGGTTAGAGACACATAGACGTCCAACGAGTATTTTTGCAAGGATAATGATACATGAAAATAACTATTTGATATTTTTTTCTATCATGCAATCACATTAAATCACCTGCATACTTACATTTATTTCACGTCGATCATGATATGTTGAAGGTCTAGGACGAAATAATACATGAGTCATTTATAAATAAATATTGTAAAATTTAAAAATATTTTTAGTCCCTTAAATTAGTCTATTGTTGCTTTGGTTCCCTAAATTTAAATTTCATTTTTAAGTCTCTTAGACCTTCTTTTGTAAAATATAGATTTAAATATAATTTTGGAGAAAAAATGTAACAATGAACCAAATTTGAAAGATCAAAAACATATTTAAACCTATTATAAAATGTAAGCTTAAATATAATCCGGTCCTCGTTACCAAATTTGTTATTTTAATCTTCCTATTTTGAAATGGAGATATTTGGTCCCTATTTTAGAAAATTCATAATTTTGATCATATCCTCAATTTTATCTATATATGTTTCTTTTATTTCTTACATTTTAATTAATTAAATATTTTTTATTGTAGCTTAAATGAATATGTTATGTCTAGAACTCAATTGGACCAAAATAAAAAATAAATAAAATGTAGGCCTAAAATAAGGGAATAAAATGCCTCTTTTTTTAAAATAGAATAACCGAAATTACATATTAAGTAAAATAGGTTGGCCAAAATTTTATGTAAGCCTAAAATATAAACATATATTCCATTAAAAAATAGACATATAATTTCCAAAACAATTAAAAAATAAATTCTTCTCACATTATTTATTTTTTGGGCCCTCTTTAATCATGGGTCTGGTGTGGTTGCTCCTCCGAACAACCCTCAAGGTCGGACTTGATTTATATATGTTTCTCTTTATCTGTTAATATGTTAAATAAGAAGGGATCAATATTCATCCATCATTATCCTTTTTGTAAACAAAAACACTTAAACAAGCATAACGTCAAAGATAGACATACAAGCGTTTGAGAAATATTTTTATGATAACAGTTGCAACGACATTAATGACAACATTGATTATGATGATTTGGTTCGGTCACAAATTCGAATCAATATGATAATCATGTGAGTATGAATCAATCTTTTCCGTGTAGGTTTCCTTTAGGGTTTGAGGTTGCCTACCCAGAGCATGTGTGTAATATGTCTTTCCCCTTGAACTAATGTTTATTATATAGTGGTGATTCAATACTCCCTTTGTTCCTATATATAAGATCCAAGTTTAAAATGATGTTTGTTCCTTTTTATAAGATCCAATTTATAACATTCCGTGTATTAATTATTTTTAGACTAGAAATATCCTTAATTTTTTTATCCGCAAATATTAATTTGTTAGTTTTTGTTAGAAATATTAGTTGGAGGATTCGAACCCATAACCTCTCTCCCCCTTTCCTTTTCCCTTCACTCTTCTCCAATCATTGGATCAACATTATATTTACTAGAAATATCCTTAATTAAAAGAAGAGAGAGAAGAGTTTTAATGATAAGGATAATTTTGAAAAAAAATTATAAATTTATTACTATCAACTAAATTAACAATTTTTCTTATTCTTAATGAATTAGATAATTGAATCTTATAAATAGGAATGAAAAAAGTATGATATATGATAAGATCTAAACATATCTTTATTTCCATGATTCTTAGGTATAAGATATGATTAAATAAAATATGATAAGGCATAAATGAAACGATATTAATTGAAGTGGAGCACCCGTTATAGGCTAAGTTCATTGAGATCTGTTCCACTTAGTTAGCCATTGGGTTCGGCCCAATGATGGCAAAAGGTACAACTAAATCAATTTCTTAATCAATTAGGATCTTATAAAATTGAAACAAAAGAAAAATACAATAAATTAATAGAGTCATAATGGTTCCACAAACCATTAACTAATGGTGGAGTTGGAGTAATATACATGAGGTTATAATTTAATTTCAGCACGATTATTGTTAAAAAAGAAATTAACTAATGGATTGATTAAGGAAGAAAGTCATTTTTTTTGTGCAAAGAAGGGGGATTACTCAATAGTCATTTGAAGGTACATAAATTGACATTTGCACAAAATTAACAAAACTAAATCTAACATTAACTAGTATAAACACTTTGACTAATTACCAATGACAAATCATAGTGAATTTTCCAACCTTACACCACCACAAACTATAAACAACAATTCCTTATGAGAATACAAAACAGGGTCTACTATACTTTCACCTGATGCCAAGATATTTAATAGATTTGTTTTCTTTGTAGATGTTAGTATTTTTGTTTACAATAATTTTCTACTTATTCAATTTATATTTTTGTTGAATCTTATGGAAGACTCCATTCTAAAAATTTAACTAAAATGCACAAAGAAATTAAACCAAATCATTGAAGAAATGTTCCATAACTAATAGAAATGCATAAAAAGTAATCTTGAAATATTTTAAAAACTTGAATAATCATGAGCTTAATTTGTAAAATAATAATGTTCGCAAACAAAAAATACATTTATTCACTGGCGTCATGATTAACACAAACAACTTGAATTAATTGTGGTGCTAAACTTCAATAATATTCTAAAAGAATATAAAATGTTAAGGCAAATGACAAAGTTAAGGGAACTTCAAGCTTTTGAATCCAATTAAGTATAAAGAACTATAAAATAGATTTTTATCATCTTCAAATGACAGACATGAAAAACAATTGTTTATGAAAAATACATAAATTAATTGCAAGAAAATAGAGTTGTAGAATTATAACTGTACAATGTAGATTTAACTTTTGTTGAGCAAATAATCTACGTGTTAACCATGCATGCATGTTTAATACTAAAATTAAAAGGCCAACTTTGAAAACAACTATTTTTACAATATTTCTAAATGTGTATAAAATTTAGAAATAAAATATTCTTACTAATGCGGATTGGTGAGTCTAATCAAGATGGAAATCTGGCCAGGTTAACATGAAATGGTCTTTAAAATCATCATCAATTGGATTAAAGAAAAGGTAAAGATGGGACCCATCTTGAACTCCACACTCAAATAGAGACGCTTTTTCTTCCTCTATTTTCTTTAGAGGGCGATAATCAACATGAAGAACAATGATCAAACGATCATTAGGGAGATTTTGTTGAGCCTCTTCGACCGTGGCGTCATTGTCAACTTGAATGTAGAAAAGTGAAAAGTGTTCCTGTCAAATTCTGCACCACCACCTTCATGGCATTACACATCAACAATTATTACTATTGTTCATCTCTACAATATTTATTTTGAACTTAAAAAACAAATGGGTTTGAATGAGAAAAGGAAGTATTTTTTTTTTTTTTTGAGGAAAGATAAGTCATAGAGTTGGAGTTGTCCACAAAATATTGAAGGATGTTCACGTGTGCTGCATTCTCGGGAGTTAGTTTGTGCGCACGAAAATTCTTCTTTTTTTATGTGACTTGACCCCTCTCTGAGTGAAGAAACATAGCATCTTTTTGGCAAACAAATTTGATTTCTAAATTCCCATTTGATTTCTGAATTCTGACACTCACAGAGAAACCTTATTCGTTTACGCTTTAACCAGCTTATGGCTCACCTGGTCACTCGCACTCAACTCGCTCGAGTCACGCGGCTCCCTCATCGCCCCAACCCTCTTTTCTTCACACCAAAACCAACAATTTATCGTTCCCCAACGCACCCTCTCCTCCGCCCGGCGATGGACCCGCAACCGCCGGAATCCTCCGTGCCCGCCGCCTCGGCCGAGGACTTCGTCCACGTCACGGATCTGAAGATGGAGAGCCTGTCCGATCTCCGGCCAGCCACGGTCTCGCCGGTGCTCTCGAGAAATGTGCGATTCCTGTCGTGCGAGTCCGCCGCCGAAGGCGGCTTCTGCAACGTTTACTTGGTCGGCACCTGTCATGGCTCCGAGGTATTTTGTTCTCGTCGTTTGGAATCAGGTTTTAGGTTTTTTTGCATTACACATTGACACTGTGTTCAGCCATAACGAAAATTTAGGCTTTCTTTTTTCTTTCTTGTGTATTCGTTTCAATCGGAATTGTTGTTGTGTCATTTTCAGAAGGATGAATGGCTGTGTTTTATCTTCATCGTATTGATTCAGAGTTGTTGAATTGTTAAGAGTTGGAAATTTGTGATGAATTTTGTTGCAGGAATCGTGCAGAGAAGTTAAAGCTATAGTGAATTTTCTGAAACCTCAGGTTTTGTTTCCCTTTTGAACACGGTGTCACAAAGTTGATGGATTGATCATTTGCGTGCTTAATTGCTTGCTTTTGTTTTCTTGATGTTCCATCTCGACCTTGTAGGGTTTTGGTGATTAAACCTTGTGGCTTTCTTTCTATGCTGCAGGTTGTCTTCCTGGAATCGTGCTCGAGTCGGACGCCAACGGATACCACCCTTCAAAATCTTAAGGTTTCTATCCTTTAACTTGGTGTTTTTATGCGTATAAGTGTGCAAAATGTGGGAAAATATTTTACAGTTATAGGATATCAGCATTCTTCAGATTCATATTAGATGAGTTGAGGGTTTGAAAGATAAAGTATCAGATGGCTGAATATTTGTTTGGCTTATTGGTTTTCACTGAAGGATGAACATCACAGACACTGGCTCATATACCTTGATGATTTAAACCTTTTAGCTTTCAACTTGTGAATAGTTTTTTTTTTCCCTTTTGAATAAAGGAGAAAACAATCATCTCTTTAGGTGATAAAATGATAATTGTAATTATTGTTTTCTAATTGCCTAGATGTTTATTCAAACATAGCATCAACTAATTTCCTTGAATGCATCACTACTTTGTTCTCATTCAGTTATCTGGTTGTTTGTATGTTTATTTATTTTTTGCTTCTTCCAGGCAGTGGTTACAATATTGAAGAAAGAACATGGCGAGTTTGAAGTATTTTATGACTGGTGCCTTGCCCAGGCAGATTTCTATATTTGACAATCATATGTATCATCCATATTAGATTTTCAATTATTTGTCTTTGATTCCTTCTTATTCAATTATATTTCTCATATACCCTGTTTTTCTCTCCTTAAATTTGACAGATTGATAGTGAGCTTGAGGCCCTTCGTAGCTGTGAGTTTCATGTGGCATATGAAGAAGCCATCAAGTATGGTGGCAGAATGATACTTGGTGATCGTCCTATAGAGGTGATGAGTTTTTCATTTTATAGTATGCTGACTGTTATTATGGTAGAATGAATTCTACTTCTCTGTTAATGTAAAATATTTCTCTTGAATTATGAAGAGTTGTTGTATTTGAATGTGTTATTCCGAGGATAAAATATTCATTTTTCATCAAGGCCTTGTATGGTTTAAACATTTACTATTTTGTTATGCGTGCTTTCAACTTGGTTTACGTTTTGTGGTTTTGCAGTAGAGCTTTTTTTTTGGTTATGTATTAATGGGTTATTATTTTGATTGAGACAGATTACATTGAGGAGAGCATGGAGAAAGATGCCACTTTGGCATAAGACAAAAATGTTAATCTCTTTATTTTTACCAACAGGTGTTTTGCCCCGCTTTCATTATCTTTATAAGATGGTAAATTTCATAAGCCTCATGTGCTAGAGAAAGTGTGAATTGATAGTGTTTGTGCTAAGTTATTGTCTATATGCTAACTTGGGTTTGCTTTCTTCAGTGGAAGGTAATGGGTGTCGATTACATGGTAGCTCTTGTTTTGGATGAAATGTGCAAGGAGTTTCCAACTATGATCGAGACTATTGTGCATGAACGAGATCAGTATGACCTATTGCACTTAATATCATTTTACAATTTCAGTTATTGCTTCTGTTACCTGTCACCTGTTTTCCTTGCTCTTTAAAGAATGCTTCTGTTAACGTTTGTCACCCCAGCATGTTATGATTTAGCAGAGGGGTCCTTGTTGGAGGGTGTCTTGGATATGGTTCTGGTATTGATATCTTCTGCATATCCTAGCCACCCTAGATGATCTGAAATCCAAATGTCATGGAGGCATGGACTTCTTACCCTGGGTGCCTTTATGTTTCAGAGTATAAGATATGAGAAAACCTTTTTATTAATCCGTGTTTTTCTTTTCCTGGGGGATATTGTCTAGTTGTGCTTTTTGACTAATTCACCAGGCAGTGGTGGAGCTAGAGGAGAGGAGACAATTATAGTGTTTATGTTTTGTGGAGGCCATGCATTAGAATGTAAGCTTAAATATTTATATTTTGAAGAAATTTAAGGGGGTGCTACTGGACGCCAGAGCATTCTGGGACTTTAAATGATATCGCTTTTTTGCAGATACAATCTGCTGTATATTATAATCCTTAGCATCATGAGGGGCAAACTTTTCTCTAAAAGTATTTTCATTATCTATGATTGTTGACTTTGTGCATATCAATTGAAGAAATTAGTGCATACATCTTTCATTTTCCTCTATCTCTTGTGCTCAGAACTACTCGGATAAAGAAGAAATGTTTCTGCTTGAATGAAATTTGGCCATAATTGTCTGAAATAGTAGTATATGCTCTGCCTAATGGTGGTGTTGAGGATTGTTGTTACTGTAAAAACCTTGGTTTGTATGCCTTTCTTGCTTTTGGTAATTTCGACTATCCTGCAGTCTTTCCCCTATCTCTGGTTAAAATTAGACCCTGTGAAGAGACTGTTGATGATGTTGGTTCCACCTTCAATTGACCTTTACTTTGTCAAGAGTTTTTTCTAGAATCATGTACTTATATTAAGTTTATAAATTTTACATGATTTGACTTGTATGCAGGTACATGTCCTCCACATTATTAGAAGTGGCGAGTGAGAATAGCTCAGTTGTTGCTGTTGTTGGGAAGGACCATCTGCAGGGAATAATGAAGCATTGGAAGCGACCTGTCATGGTGGGGGAACATTTAGTTATTTGTATCATATACCCTGCAATTTAAAATTATTTTTAGCATAAAAACCATCATTCAGTTGCTCCCATCCAGTCAATTCTAATATGAACCCGATTTTCTTCTTATTTTGCAATTTCTTTCTTTCAAAACCATAGAATTATTCTCTTATTATTTATTGTCAGATTTTCTTAGCTCAATTTACCTTACTGTTTTTCAGATGAAGGATCTAATGACAGTTCCATCTGCCAAATCTACATCTATTGGTGTTGCCGTGGCCGGCGTGGCCATTATATCAGGCATCTATCTTTCATGCAAGAAATAACTATCCTAGGAGAGATGCTGTCTTCCATAGGAACGTTGATGTAGGAATTGAAATGTGATTCAACCATCAACGAAGTTGATGCACAAGTCATTACACTTTTTTTTTTTTTAAAATCTTTCCTTGGAAATAATTAGGAGTTTTCACGAGTATGGCTGTGGCACCCGAATTGTTCCGAACAGTTTGGGATGAGTCATTTATGTAGTTGGGTCAAAATTGAATCGAACTGATCAAAATCGTTTATGTACGGATTGGGTCGTAGGTTTAGATCTATAGATCCGATCAAAATCAAACTGAACTGATCAAAATCGATAAAAAATTTTAGAGTTATTTTGTTTGATTTTTTAAATATTGTAATAATTTGACTCCCAAGTGTTGGAAATGCAAATGTTTATAATATTAATAATCATATTTTGTTTATTTGTTTTAGCAAATTTGGTTGTAATAAATTTGATTGCACCAAAGTTTATTGTAAGAAATTAGTGTGTAGGAAATAGTTGTGATTCAGACAATTATAGTAAATTTCATTAAAGTATATTTTGTTTTAATTTGTATTAGTCTATTTTAGAATATTATGTTAATGATATTAAATGAATCAGTTTTACTATTTTCTGACATTTGATAATATTGTGTTAGTGTAAATAGTAATTTTCATTTTTAAATGTGTAGAGCGTTGACAAATTCGTCCTAGAAAAATGAAAATTCAAATTTTAGTCTCAAAAAGTGAAAAAAAGTGTTACAAATTCATTCATCCAAGGGTCAAAAATATCACAAAAATATCATATGGCTGTTGAATAAATTGAACCAAAATGTCAATAAGTTGTAGTAAATTTGAAATGCATATAAATGGATATACTAAAATATTAATTTCCATATCTCATAACAAATTTGTGAGCTCTACACATTCAGAAACAAGAATGACAATTTATCATAAATTTCATTTTATCCTTAAATAAAATGAAATTTGGGATCTGACAAATTTATCTAATGGAAACTTACTGACGTCTTGGTCAAATGAAAATTTACTGACATTTTGATCAATCTATTTTGGAGTCATGTTGACAATTAATTTTTGTAACATTTTTCATCCCTATGTGCCACGTAGGCTCTTTCATTAACATTAACAGACGAAAATTAACAGATGAATAGATTTGTCGCATATTTTCACTATCAAGAACTAAAATTTGAATTTTCATTTACAGGGACTAATTTATCATGTCTCTATACATTCATGAACAAAAATGACTATTTACTTATTGTGTTAATTATATATGGATATTTGGATGAATCATGATATAAAATAGTAGTTGTAAGAAAAAAAAAATTTAAATGGATAACCCATTGGCCCGAACCAAAACAAACCGTTCATGGACGAGTTGGGTTGGGTTGGGTTTCAATTTTTTTTCTTCTGAAAACTGAATTGAATTGATCAAATTTGATTGAGTTAGATCATAAATTTGACCAAAATCTATCCAAACTGATCCATGAACACCCCTAGAAATAATTACAATTTCTCACTCTTGGGCATCAATAATTTTTGTGAGTAAAAACTATAGTGGTCCCAACACATGATGAAGAATAGAAACAAAGAAAGAGATGGATATCGGTCATCTTAGCATTTTGACTAGCAAGAATAGAAAGTGAAAAACAGATTTGAGAGAATATTTCAAAGGAAAACTGATGATAAGCTTTACAACGAGAGGGAGAGGAGATAGAGAAATGAGAAAGAGGTGGAGTAAATTGTAGAAGTTCGAATTCAAGAAGTCAAATTTATCTCAACTGACTTATGATCTGATTTATGGAGACATACAAGCCACTGTAATTTTCAGTATAAAAAAAAATATACTTATGGGTTTTTGAAGACAGTGGGCAACAAAAATAGCAGAAAATTTTCATCTTAATGAATAACAGGATTGTCCCCATCATGAAATGATTTATTTTTTAAGTTTTCATAATCATTCTCTTTCAAATTCCCTATCCTTGTGTGTACAATTTGTTTGACTATTTTATTTTTCTCATTTCAGAATGTAGAAAACGAAAGTCATCCATTTTTATTTTTAAAAAAGATTATTTACTCTTTTGATCTTTATAGTAATCTTTGATTATTGTAACACCCCGTATGCATCCGGTGTATTAACAATTACTTAATCAGATAATCACAATAATTAATATAAAACCTGATTAATTAAACCACGGAAGCGTTTTCATTTTAAAACCATATTTCCTGATTCATTATGTATAGTATATAAAATCACAAAGCATAACTAGTCCCTTTCAATCCAGATAACAAAAGAAAGGCAGATAACAACATTATCCAACAGATATAGCAGGAGAAATAAAAACTACGTAACTCAACTAGTCATGTACATATATACATGAAGTTCTCAGGATCACACCTGTGGTTATACAAAACAATAAGCACCACGTGCTACAACTTCAAAAGGTCTCATCCTCACACGAGGGTACAAAGTACAGAGAAAACAAAACATCAATCCATACAGGACTCAAGATATATGCACACACATATATTCCCTCAAAGGGGTACAAAATAATATCATCAACAACTGAGCCACCAAGCTTTAAAGCACTGCCCAACAACTATGCAGAATCTGTCTCTACTGGGGCCTCCCGCCCTGAGACCTATCATCTCTGCCAGATGAATCACCTGCAAAACATAATCCCCACACGGGGTGAAATAACATCTCAATAAGCTCAGGGTCCTTGGAGGCATCTGCTCCACCCTGGCTCACTTCCATGATACACGGCATCAAAGACATCACAATCAATCGGCCACCTGACCCTCACAACAAATATATAGCCAATCATCTAGCTCTAATGTATATCTGCAGAACTACTCCGTCCACGATGCATCATCATCAACATTGGAAGTCTGCAGAACTACGCCGCCAAAGATGCATCATCATCAGCATCAGGACTCTCAGTCCTCAGTGTGAGGCCGGAACTCACACCCGTGCCATCCTATCGGGAGCTACCCCTTTACGCATGGATGCACGTACATGGCACCTCCAAGAATAGGTTTCAACCGCGACGGGACCACCTATCTCTTGGTCTTAAGGTATCATCATCACCCTTTAAGTGAGCAAACCAAACTAGGAGGTGTGCTCTACTCCTAGGGAGGTCCATATCTATCTAACTGGCCAGTAGATCTATTCAACAGGTAACCATCCACACAAGGCATAAAATCATGCATACATATCATCATGAGAAACTGTAACAACCAATTCAATGCACATGCATCATGTATGCAACCATCAGTCCCTCGGAGTATGGTGAAACACAAGCAGTGGGAAACACTCCCAAGAAACCAAGAACTTACCTGGCAAAGCCGTGCTCTGCGGTTCAATCCCTGAACGGTGGTCTATGCCACTGACACCCTTGGTGTCACGCCCTATACAAAGGCACACAGGCACAATCAATAACCAACTCAACCTCACAAGGCATAAGCATACAACAACGGTTCTCAACCGTAAAAATGAAAGGAAACATCATTCCTTTCCATATAATCTCTATGTCCTCTATCTTAGGGTTATCGAACTAACCAATTCAATGCTATACAAGCCCAAAGTTCAACAATGAACAACATGGCTAAAACGGCTTCTTCAACCCAAAAACATTGTTTATATAGCTTTCTGAGCACACATAGTACGAACAACAAGACTCATGCATGTTCTACAATCACCAAACTACCCAACATACTTCCAACACATGCATTTCTCAGAGCCAAAACCAAAGGCCATGAAATCAATACATCAAGATTAATCCTTCATCACAACAACCTCCTGAGCATACTTTTCTAAAGGATCCAAGCCTAATATCAGCCCTAACACAAAAGGGTCACTATTCACCTCAAGCATAATCTCACAAATCAATCGGTAAAACTTGAGTTTCTTACCTCTAAACGGTCAAGGAATGCTAGAAGATCGCTTTTCCATGCCTTAGCGTCCTTGAATCGCCTTCTTTCTCCTCAAAATTCAAGCTTTGCAAAGCTCACTAGAGAAAGGGATCTCTCCGATTGATGGTTTTTAGGGAAAAGTGATGAAGGATTCTAGCTCATAGGAAGGTTCCCTACAAGTTCCATGTTGGGAGGGAAGTGTTTAGGTCAAAGGTTGAAGGTTTATGAAGCTCCAAAGCTCATCAATGGCAGCAAAGGTCCAGAGGAAGAAGAGGGAAGGGTTTTGTCCCTCAAAAACGCGAAAATGACCTTTTATAGGGGTCCTGCCCGAGTCCCCGCGCTAATCGCACCATACTGGCGCTATCCACGCCAAGGCCCCGTTCCAACAGGCCTTCTGGACACTTATGGCGATGATCGCGCCAACTTCACGAATCAGTGGCGCTACTCGCGCCGGATTGCCGCATGAAATGGCCTCTGGAGCGTCTCCCGCGCTATGAGCGTCATTTCTGGCACTACTGGCGCCACCAGTTCGAACCTGGGGTCCTATTTTTAACCATGGCGCTAACCGTGTGGCATTCCGCACTAACCGTGCCAGGTCCTTGGTTATTATAATTATGATTAAAAAATGAATGATTAAGAGTTAACAGGAGAAATTGTTAAAACATTAATTTTAAGATTAAAATAAGACAAAACCAAAGTTCAAATTCCATATCGATTTTTAAAATGGATAAATTTTTTGGACAATTATATATTTACATGATGAAATTGGTTACATTCCACGCAATATATAAGTATGAGAGTACAAAACTAGGTTTAATTGTAATTTTCATTTTCTTAGTCTCATGCTGTATGATTTTATTCGTTCATTTCTAATTGCACGAATTGGCAGTGTTTTTGGAACAGTCTTATCACAAAATCAACTCAAAATCATGTCAACAGGTTCAATTGATATATAAGTTACTTCGTGTTGCTTCTCGTAATTAAACATGGAGAGGGGTGAGCTGCAATTCAATTTCAAAGATGCATTGAAGTTGCCTTTCAAAAAACCCATGAAGCACCCAAATTAGAGATGCTTTCCATTTCTTTTACTTTACAAAAGCAATATGTTGAACTTGCAACTACCCAAGGAAGTGAATTAGTTAAATTAAACTTGTACAAAAATAACCTTCATTTAATTTTGAATTTAAGTCTAGTAAACGATTGAAAATTAGGAGCAAAAAGGTTCTATTTCTTGAATTATCAGGTTTTATTGTGGATTTTAAAGTTAAGGTTCTTGGCTTCTTTCATGAGATTTTTTGTTCACAAATTATAACTTGAAATAAGTCCATGTCACTACTAATCCAGCTTGTAATGTTGTGGTTTGTGTCACCAAATTTGTTATGTACATGTATCACGGTAAAACAGAAAACACTACCAGAAATTTCTATTATTTTTCAATTCTCGACCCAATTATTGTTCACGTAATTACATTATTCAAGTGCATAATTCTTTAAGCTGATTGTAATCAAATCAGATGTCATTAATATCCTATGTCCATCATCTCTTCTCCTACACATCCCATATTATAGTTGCCCCCATCCTTTGATTTAGGTATATATTTATAACAATGATCCAGCCGTAACAGACACCAATTAAGGTCACAAATATCATCTTAACAAAGAAGAAACAAAAGGACATTTCAAAACAAAAATATAATGAAAATTAACCAATGGCTTCAGTGTGTAACAATCATGGAAGTGCGTTCTTATGAGGGCAGCTGCTAGTGATGGAGCATTGCGGATATGCTCAACAACATACTTCAAAATTATTTTCTCGGCCTTTGGACAGCTTTTGGCATACAGAACCAATCTGCAACTGAGCTTGAGTTGATCCAATTAGTGCTATAAGACAAATAATCAAAGCCTTAAAGTAACTCTGGCTCCCCTTTGTGCGTATTTGGCTGAGACCTTAATTGCCAGAAAACTATATAGTATATAGAGGATATATATAACACTTAATTAGATATTTTTTGTTAGAAGCAACTTCAATTCATTTCTTTGCTTGAATTCAGCACATTGCCTAGTTATTTATAGTCCTCAGCTTTGTGTAACAATGAACTAGGCAAATCATAATGGTTCATGCAGCATGTGACGTACATGTTACTTTACGTTATCTTTCAATTTAATAATGGAATAACATATATAGTACCTTTTTGTCACTTGATTTTATTAGTGTGTGTTTGGATTATTATAGACAAAATTATTTTTTAAAAAAATGTTTTATACTATTGATAATAGTAATATGATTTATATTTGAATTTTTTTATTATAAAAATTAGTTAGAAGTGAAATTTGTTATAATTTTTTTATATAACATAAAAGTTATTTAAGATTACTTTAAATTCATAATCAATTTTGAATCATAATTAATTTTAATTTTTTAACATAAAATAGAATAAATAAAAAATATCTAAAATCAATCTTAAATTCAAAATAAATTTTCCAACGTGAAACAAACACATAATTAGTAAAACTCTTTTTGGTCTCTTATATTTTAAAGATTTTTTTAATCTTTTAATTTATAACACAGTCAATTTGGTTTTTCTGTTTTTTTAAAACTGATACTGTCAATATTTTACATTTTAAAATAATTAGTTTTAACATAGAAGTCTTAAAAATCGTCAATTTGTTT
>PYAF01005925.1:1392502-1408916 GCA_007407185.1 Glycine tomentella
TAGAAGTCTTAAAAATCGTCAATTTGTTTTATTGAAGTTTAAAAAATTATGAATCTTATGTTCTAAATTCTCATCTTTGATTATACTGCTATATTTATGTAAAAGGGGTGCTTTTTTTTTTTTTGTTTTAATTAAAGTTGGGAGGTTATTTTTAATGTTGTTACGAAAGAGAAAATAAGTCGTAATAGATATTATAACTTTTGAAACTGAAGTCATAAATATATTTATGACTTCTATATTTTCTTATTTTTTTTAAACTGAAGTGGTAAATTCTTTTAAGACTATAGTATAATTTTTTTTATAAAGTTATGACTTTAAAGTCGTAAACTAAAAATCGTATTTATTTTTACAATTTTAGTTTCTTTTTATTTTATATAGCTTTTTATATAATACGACTTTAAAGTCGTACGAGCTTTTTTATAGTAAAATTGTATTTGCATGTACGACTATACTTTTATTTTTTCTGTTTTCAGAAGTCATAAGTTGGTGTACGACTTTTTTCTTTTTTTAAAAAATTCTTCTTTTTTTAAATTTTGTTTTTTTAATTGTTTGTTTTGTAATTTTATTAAAAAATTATAAAATTTTTAAGACATATATTAATTTGTAAATTTTGGTATTAAAAAAATATTTTTTAATAAAATTATTAAACTAACAATTAAAAAATAAAAGTTCAAAACAAAAGAAACAAAATATAAAAAAACAGATTTTTTTAAAAAATAAGAAGTCGTACACCAACGAATGACTTCTGAAAACAAAAAAAAAAGTAAAATTGTACATGCAAATACGACTTTACTAAAAATAACTCATACAAATTTAAAATCGTATTATATAAAAACTAAAATCGTAAAAATAATTACGACTTTGGTTTACGACTTTAAAATCGTAACTTTATAAAAAAAATTATATTTGAGTCATAAAAGGATTTACGACTTCAATTGAAAAAAATAAAAAAATATAAAAGTCGTAAACAGATTTACGACTTCAATTTCAGAAGTCATAATATCTATTACGACTTATCCCTTTTCATAAAAAATTTAAAAATAATTTCCAAATAGTAATTAAAAAATAAAACACCCTTTTTACATAAATCTGCCGGCTATACTAGACAACTAACTCTTTAAAGAGAAAGGTAATGTGACAGGTGAAAAAGGCATTCTGCAAATTGTATTTACTATTCTTAAATTTTTTGATTCTAGATGCATAGGAGTGATGTGCTGTTGGTGGCGGCATTTTCAAACTTTTCTGAGGTTTGAAATGTACAACGAATCTTTCTGGAATTAAATTAACGACAGCTTGTTGCGTAGTCACCCGTGGACAAAATTGTTTGGATAGAAGAAATGAATAGAAGAAATGAGAATGGTTAGAGACACAAACGTCCAACGAGTATTTTTGTAAGGATAATGATACATGAAAATAACTATTTGATATTTTTTTCTATCATGCAATCACATTAAATCACATGCATACTTACGTTTATTTCAGGTCGATCATGATATTTTGAAGGTCTAGGGCGAAATAATACATGAGTCATTTATAAATAAATATTGTAAAATTTAAAAATATTTTTAGTCCTTTAAATTAGTCTATTGTTGCTTTGGTTCCCTAAATTTAAATTTCATTTTTAAGTCTCTTAACTTAAAAAAAAATGCTTTCTTAGACCTTCTTTTGTAAAATATAGATTTAAATATAATTTTGGAGACAAAATGTAACAATGAACCAAATTTGAAAGATCAAAAGCATATTTAAACCTATTATAAAATATAAGCTTAAATATAATCTGGTCCTCCTATTTTACCAAATTTGTTATTTTGATCTCCCTATTTTGAAATGGAGATATTTGGTCCCTATTTTAGAAAATTCATAATTCTGATCATATACTCATTTTTATCTATATATGTTTCTTTTATTTCTTACATTTTAATTAATTAAATCATTTTTTGATTGTAGCTTAAATGAAAATGTTATGTCTAGAACTCAATTGGACCAAAATAAAAAATAAATAAAATGTAGGCCTAAAATAAGGGAACAAAATGCCTCTTTTTTTTAAATAGAATAACCGAAATTACATATTAAGCAAAATAGGTAGGCCAAAATTTTATGTAAACCTAAAATATAAACATATATTCCATTAAAAAATAGACATATAATTTCCAAAACAATTAAAAAAATAAATTCTTCTCACATTAATTATTTTTTGGGCCCCCTTTTAATCATGGGTCTGGTGCGGTTGCTCCTCCGAACAACCCTCAAGGTCGGACTTGATTTATATATGTTTCTCTTTATCTGTTAATGTGTTAAATAAGAAGGGATCAATATTCATCCATCATTATCATTTTTGTAAACAAAAACACTTAAACAAGCATAACGTCAAAGATAGACATACAAGCGTTTGGGAAATATTTTTGTGATAACAGTTGCACCGACATTAATGACAACATTGATTATGATGATTTGGTGCGGTCACAAATTCAAATCAATATGATAATCATGTGAGTATGAATCAATCTTTTCCGTGTAGGTTTCCTTTAGGGTTTGAGGTTGCCTCCCCAGAGCATGTGTGTAATATGTCTTTCCTTCTTGAACTAATGTTTATTATATAGTGGTGATTCAATACTCCCTTTGTTCCTATGTATAAGATCCAAGTTTAAAATGATGTTTGTTCCTTTTTATAATATCTGTTCTGTTCTGGAAGAACATAAGTGTCCAACAAGAATTGTTGGTAATTAATATGGGATCAACTCTCTCTCTGAGAATGTTTATGGATGCAAACACTTCAGAGAAGATGATCACAATAAACACGAAACCACAATTGGACGTGGGGTGTGTGCACTGTGTGTATGGAAAAGAGAAAGTCAGAAATGTGTGTGTACCTTTCTTCATGGAGGATACTCTATTTATAGGTTACTGACCTGGAAGCCAAGAAAGAAAAATTACCCACGAACTGTACCGAGAATAACGGAAAAATGGTGATCATAGCCTGGAACTGTTCTCGAACGGTTAGCACCACCTTCTCACTACTAGAACTGACTCAACAATACCTTTTGACTAAGTCTTACTGGGCCTCTTATTATCCAGCCCAAATATCCGTAACAGTTGCCCCCCAGCCCGGTTATCGAGTTGGCTTGATGACCGGGATGGTTTCTCGGAAACTTATCATTTTTACCAATTAGGCCGAGATCAACACCTCGGTTATATCATGTCCGAGATGATCGTCCCGATCTAGTCAGCAACCAATAAATCTAAATCATCGCAGATTTTTGACCATTGCTCTTGCCTCCCGGCTCGTCTTTTCTGCCTGACATAACCGACTTATTTCTGAGTAAGAACCTAGGGAAATGAAACACTTCATCTACTACCCAATTATACGAAGTGACACATCTTTCTACCGTTAATGCTTTGTCCTTTCTTTATGCGCTTTAATCATAATCGTTTTGCATTATTCCTAATTTGCCCATTTCTTCTTACCTGCTCTGACAGTTCTGCCCCTTTATGACGGATTATATCTGACGGTTACTTATTTCAAACGCTTCAGTTTCTGGCGGTTACATCTCTCTTTCAATATATATTCTTCTCTTTTTCTCTGTTCACTCTTGACTCTCATATTGTGCCCTTCTTCTTCTTGTCCTCTCTTCTATTTGGCAATCGTTCCCCTTACTCAGTCTGGTGCTTCAAGCTTTTTCCCTCAATTTCTCCCATTCCAGGTACCTTACGTTCCTTCTCACATTTGTATTTTAGAATTTTGCACTTCTGCTTCTCATTGCGGCTGCATTTTTATTTTGGTTTCTCCGTATTTTCCCTTTTTCATTCTGCTTCGAACTTTGATCTGTGTTTCGTTCTTCCTTCTCCATCTTTTGTTACCTTTCTAGTATTTGTCTGTCTCTTCGATCCAAACTTATTGAAGATGAGTTTTACCCCTGAAGAGGAAGTGCGTATTCGCAAAACGGTTCCCCCCGTTCTGCATTTTGGTTTTTTGGTCTTCCTATTCCAGAAGAAGAAAAAGCCAAAGAGGTATTACGTGTTCCTTCTGGGGGTTCCAACCCTTCAAAAAGGTCTTTGACCAAGAAACCTACCCCTTCGAGGGTTACAATAGAACCAGGGGTCGTGCCTAGTACCGTGCCTAGGGGTCGTTCTTCAATCCCTTCTGGTATTCGTATGGTTTCACCCATCACAAAAGCTCCTACAATTCTAAGTTCGCGTCTTACGGATCCGCCTCCTGGAACTCGCTTTGAGCCGTGTCTAGCATGTGTGGATACATTCTTATATTTGGCCAGGAAAGGGTTTGACAAACAAGCCAATGATACTCTGGACGCGTGTCGTCATAATCTGGTTCCCATTCCCCGGTCTACTCCGATAAGGCACATAGTACCAACATCGTTCTCTGAACCCGAAAGTGGGGCCGGAATGCCATCCTCATTCATCACTACTGTGTTAGCAAATACCCCGGCCTGGCATGTCGGCGTTACTGTAGGTACTTTACTGATCACTGTCTTTTTGTGTTGTCGTAGGTCATTATGGATATTCCGTCAGTGGAAATAGTTGAGGAATCTTGATCTACTGGATCCCAAGCCGACAACCCTTCTCCTCTCTTAATCTCTCAGTTCCCTTGGGTTACCTACGAGGTTTTGAACACCTGATCGGTTATGAGCCCTGAAAGTGTGGCGGCACTCCCGATCGGGAATCAAGAGGGATTCTCAATCCGCCACCTCGGCGTTCATGAGCCCATCTATTCGTGTGCCAGACCGGGTGAGCCCAACTTCTTCTTTTTCTTTGCGGATATGGTTACCCGCTTGGGTATCCGCTTTCCGTTATCCGAGTTTGAGATGAAACTTCTCAAACATCTGTGCTTAGCCCCTTCCCAACTTCACCCTAATAGCTGGGCTTTCGTAAAGGCCTTTGAGGAGCTTTGCATAAATTTAGGGGTTCCCTGTTCCGTCCTTGTTCTCTTATACTACTTTTCTGTCCACACTGGCCGGACCGGCCGAGAGCCCCCTAATCGGAAAGGATGGACTTCTTTGAGGAGTCGTTCCAACCGTAATCTACTTTCCCTTTACACTGATTCTTTCCAAAATTTTACAAAGTTTGTGCTGAGCCTGGCAAACAACCTTTTTTCTTACTTGGGCCGGAGTCTACCGGGGTGAAATGGAAATTCCCACTCTACTGGACCCGTGCCCACCATGAATCCCCCCCTCTCGCCTTTTACCAATACGAGGAGATGGGTTTGTCGGACACAATGCTCATTCAATGATCCAAATTGATGCTTTCCGAGAGGCCCGCGGACTCTGTAACGTTCCACGGCCACGTTAGTTCGTCACTTCCCATGGTATGTTTCATTTTCTTTTTATTATGATGATTGACTTCTTTTCTTCTTGTAGCCATCTCTATGGACGACCAGATCGGGAATCTGAGGCCTCGATCTCGAAAAACGACCGGTAAATCGGTCAAGTCGACTGCTGCGAGCCCCAACCTTCACTTCCTCTCTCAAGTCAAGAAGAGGAAGATTTCTCAGACCGTTCAGGCGGCGCCTCCCGCACCTGTGGTCTCGGTGGAACCTGTCCCGCCTCTGACATCGGTGGTCGTAATCGATGACATGCCAACCTTAGCTGGTGGTCTTGCTCCGGTTTCTCCTCCTGCTATCGAGATCCCGTCGGCCGTGGATCCTCCATCAGCACGTCCCGAGACTGAGCTTACCCCGGGATATCTCTGGGAAAAGGGGACTGAAGGCCTCTTTCCTTTCGTTCGCCCGCCGAAGTATTTCTTCGACTTGACCCCATTCTCCAGGGAGCAAATGTAGGAACTTGAACAATTGCAACTATACACCCACTAGACCGCTTGTCTTGTGGACAGTCTAGTGACTTTGAAAACTAGATATCTCAAGAAAGACGACGAGTTGTCCGCCGCCCAGGCCGAGTCTCAGAAGGCCAAAGAGGAGTTGCAAGGCGCACTCAGGAAGACCGAGGAACTCGAGCGCCAGCTCCGGGAGGTCCGAGGCAGTCTTGAGCAAGCTCTGGCTAAGGCTGCCTTCATGACGGAGAATCTGAATGAGGTCAAGACGGCGTTGGAGGTGGCCGAGGCTGAAGCTAAAGATAATGAATCAAAGTTCTTGGATTCGAAACAGGAGGCGGCCGACTTGCGGGATAAGTTGGCAAGCTCGGGAGATGAGGTTGTCGACTTGCGGGTCAAATTGGCAAGGATCCCGAACCTAGAGATGATGTTCCTTTCGAAAAATTTCTGGACTCGGGTCGAGGTGATGGTGGCCAACGGCTCGGCTTCTATCCATTTTGTGAAATAATCGACGGCTATGATAAGCCATTTGAGCTGTCCTTCTGTTGGTTTGAACGGTCCTAAGAGATCCATTCCCCACTTGTAAAAAGGCCAAGGGGATGTGATGGTTGTCAGCTCGGATGGGGGCGACCATACGATCCTGGCGTGCTTTTGGCAACTTTCACATCTCCTGACGTGTTCCTGGGCGTCTGTCTTCATCGTCGGCTAGTAGTACCCTGCCTATAATGACCAAGGGCTCTGGTGCTGCCAGCGCCAGTGTCGCGCGATCAGCGCCAGGCATGCTGGGAGTGGCGCGAGTAATGCCAGACGTATTTGAGTCTAATGCCATAGTGGCGCGGGTAGCGCCATAGGTTCTGGAGGTTGATGCCTGTAGCGCCGGAGTGGCGCTGGTAGCGCCAGAATGCTCCAGGAAGCCAATTTCCCCTGGAATGTGGCGCCATCAGCGCCATATCCATTGGGAACTGGCGCTGGTAGCGCCAGTGTGGCGCCGTCAACGTCATATACTATAGGAACAGGCGCAGGTAGCTCCAGTGTGGCGCCACCAGCGCGGGAGCACGGGCAGACCCACTATAAAAGGGTCATTTTATGAGTTTTGGCCCAAAATCCCTTGCTTCTTCTTCCTCTGGCCGTGCACCTCCATTGCTGAGAACCCAAGCTTCTTAAACCTTCGTTTATTCATCAAAACACCTTCTACCAAACATCAAACTTGTTGGAAACCACCTAGAGAGCTTGAATCCTTCATCACTTTTCCCAAAAAACCACCAAACGGAGAGATCGAAATCTCTAAGGAGCTTTCTAAAACTCGAGCTCGGCGAGGAAAGGGAGCGATTCTTGAACACCCAAGCTAGGGAAAGTGGTCCACTGGTCTTCCTTGTCATCTTAGAGGTAAGAAACTCGAGTTTTACCGTTTGATTTATGATTTGGCTTTTGGGATGAATAGTGACCCATATGAGCTAGAGTTGAAATTAGCCTTGGGTCCTTTAGAAAAGTATGTTTAGAATGTTGATGTGATGAAAGATTAGCTTTCAAATGTTAGTTTCATGAACTTTGGTTCTTGGCTCTGAGAAATGCATGTGTTGGTATTTTCTTGGTTAATTGATGATTATAGACCATGCATGAGCCTTGATATTTGCTCTATACGTGCCTGAGAGGCTATATGAACGGCTACATTGTGTGAAAGACACTGTTCAAACCACATTGTGGATTCTTGAGTATTTGGCCTGTATAGAGCTTTGAGCTCTTTGTTTTGGCTTGTACTGAGTCTTGTGGAGGCACTAGTGCCTTGATTAGGCTGAGGTAGATCGCTGAGGGTCTATGAGCTTTCTAGTGATTGATGGGATCAGATAACCTTAAGATAGAAGATGTAAAGGTTTATATGGAAAGGAATGAGGTTCCTTTCGTTGTGACGGTTGAGAACTGTGTTATATGCTTATGCCTTGTGAGGTTGCTTTGGTTTTGATTGAGCTTATATACCTTGCATAGGGCGTGACACCGAGGGTGTCAGTGGCGTAGACCACCGTTCTGGGACCGAACCGCAGAGCACGGCTTTGCCAGGTAAGTTCTTGGTTCCTTGGGGATGTTTTCCATTGCTGTGTTCCACCATACTCCAAGGGAGTGATGGTTGCATTCATGATGCATGCATTGAAATGGTTGTTACTTGCTCATAATGATATGTATGCATGATTCTATGCCATGTATGTATAGATACCTGTGATTAGATCTTCTGGCCAGTTAGATAGATATGGACCTCCCTAGGAGAAGAGCGCACCTCCTAGTTTGGTTTGCTCATGTAAAGGGTGATGATGATCCCTTAAGACCAAGAGATAGGTGGTCCCGTCGCGGTTGAAGCCTATTCTCGGAGGTACCATATACGTGCGTCCATGCGTAAGGGGTAGCTTCCGATGGGATGGCACGGGTGTGAGTTCCGGTCTCACACTGAGGACTGAGAGTCCGATGCTGATGATGATGCATCGTGGCGGCGTAGTTCTGCAAATATACATTAGAGCTAGATGACTTGTTGTGTATTGTTATGAAGGCCGGGAAGCCAGTGTTTGTGATGCCTTGATGACGTGTGTCATGGAAAGTGAGCCAGGATGGAGGAGATGCCTCCAAGGACCCTGAGCTTACTGAGATGTGTATCTCACCCCGTGTGGGGATTATGTTTTGCAGGAGAATCATCTAGCAGAGATGACGGTTCCCAGGGCAGAAGGCCCCAGTAGGGACAAATGTGTAGCTACTTGTGAGCTGGGAGGCTCGTTTTGTATATTTTGATATACCTTGTAACCCTGTAGAGGGAAAATATGTGTGTGTGCACATATTGTGTTTATGTTTATGTTTTGGACATGGACTGTATTTGATTGTATGCCCTCGTGTGAGGAAGTGATCTGTGAGATCAGGGCTATGTATGCATATTCTTTTGTATAGACACTGTGAGTATCAGATGATGTATATGTATATATACCTTTGTTTACCTCCTGATATATCTGTAGAGATATGGTTTATGCATCTGCCATGGTTTATTTATGTGGTGTTGGATCATGAGGCTGGATTATGTTTATGTTCAGTATTTAACGCAAGCCATACATAATGAATCAAGAAATACGGTTTCGAAATCGCTTCCGTGGCTTTTTTTATTAAAGTTAATTATTATGCTTATCTGATTCAGTAATATGTTAATACACCGGATGCATACGGGCTGTTACACTGGCCGTAAGGCTTTCATTGCTAATGCCTTTGCTCCCATATGTTGGTCGTTGATGCCCTCATGGATTTCGGTTAATACGTATTCGGTTTGGTTAGGGCCTAGACAAAGCAGCATAGGGGCGTGTGGGCTTTTGCGATACAATTCTCCATCTTGGACGATATACATGGCCGCACGTCGGATCAGTTGCTTTACTTCTACGGTGTCATCTAGTGTTATCCCCTGCTCCAAGTATCTAATTATTGGTTTCCTCCAATCCGTGCCTGCCGAGATCATCAGGATACACATTGATTGGAACAATTCCTGCTGGATGACCGTCCTGTGATTGCCCGTGCCTTTCGTGCTTGCCAGTTTGGATAGAATGTCGGCTCTCGCGTTTTCCTCCCTAGGAATATGGGAGATTACTACTTCGTCGAATTCGGCTATCACTTCTTTGACCTTGGCCAAATATTTGATCAGCAAAGGTTCTTTGGCTGGTATTTTCCCTCAATTTGAGACGCGACAAGTTGAGAATCCGTGAATACATTCAACTTCCAAGCTCCCTGTCCTCTGGCGGATTTTAGTCCGGCTATCAATGCTTCATACTCGGCCTGATTATTGAAGGTCGGGAAATTGAGTTGTAGAGATTGCTCGGTGGATATCCCCTGGGGGCTTTCTATGATTATCCCTGCTCCGCTCCCCTTCCTGCTCCGTTCCCCTTCGTATTGGATGATCCGTCCACGTATAGAGTCCAGGCTTCTCTAAGCTCCGAGGTCAGGGTGAGCTCGACCAGGAAGTCGGCTAGAGCCTGAGATTTGATAGCGTGCCTAGCTTCATACTTCAGGTCGAACTCGGATAGCTGAATTGCCCAACTCATCATTCGGCCAGCCAAATTCGGCTTATGTAAAACTTGTCGGATTGGTTGGTCGGTACGTATGAGGATGGTATGGCTTTGAAAATACGGTCGGAGTCGTTTAGCTACCACCAGTAGTGCGAAAGCTACTTTCTCCAACTTTTGGTATCTTAACTCGGAATTCTTGAGAGCTCGGCTCACGAAGTATACCGGAAGCTGAGTCTTTCCGGATTCTCTAACTAGCGCAGCACTTACCGTCTCTTCTCCTACCGACAAATACAAGATCAATGTTTCACTGGGTTCCGGCTTGGACAACACTGGTGGCGAGGCCAGACATTTCTCGATTTCCTGGAAGGCGGCCTCACATTCTGGGCTCCAGTCGATGGTGGCATCCTTTTTCAGCAGCTTGAAGAAAGGAAGAGCTTTGTCCACCGACTTTGGGAGAAAACGGGTCAGTGCGGCCAACTGACCGGTTAACTGTTGAACTTCTCTCTTGTTCGTCGGGAGTTTCATGTTTAATACCGCCTGACACTTGTCTTGGTTGACTTCTATTCCCCGGTTGGTCAGCATAAACCCGAGGAATTTGCCCGCGGTTACTCCAAATGCACACTTGAGGGGATTTAGCCGGATGTTATGATCTCTCAGTCTACAGAAAGTTTCTTCTAGGTCTGAGATATGATTCTCATTCGAATCCGTCTTCACGATCATGTCGTCGATATAGACCTCGATATTTCGACTGAGCTGTTTTGCAAATACCTTGTTCATCATGCGCTAATAAGTGGCTCCGGCATTCTTTAAACCAAAGGAATTACGTTGTAGCAGTAATTGGCCTCGCCCCCCCTGAATGCCGTTTTATCCTGGTCTTCGGGACTCATGGGAATTTGATTATACCCGGAACAAGCGTCCATAAATGACAAAGTTTTGAACCTGGAAGAACTATCGACCAGCTGATCAATGTTGGGCATCGGGTAGGAATCCTTAGGTTATACTTTGTTGACGTCCGTATAATCAATACAGACCCTCCATTTTCCGTTGGACTTTTTGACCATGACGACGTTGGACAGTCACGTGGTGTACTGAATGTCTTGTATGAACCCGGCCTCCAGTATGCTTGTTCAAGGCTTGCTTTTGTTCCGGGCCGAGATTCCGCCTTTTCTGTTCTACTGGTTTCGAACCAGGATACATTGATAACTTGTGAGAACAGAAAGTCGGGCTTATCCCTGGGATTTCTGAGGCCGTCCACGCGAAAATATCCCGATTTCGCCGAGGACAATCCAACAATTCCGTTCTGGCGGCCGGGTCGGTGATTCTCCCTATCTTTGTGATCTGAGAAGCTTGAGGCCCGATCTGTACTTCTCCGAGCTCATCCACTGGTTTCGGCCTCCATTCTTCAACCTCATCTCTGACGTCGAGTTCCACCAAGTTGATGGGCTTGCCCTCTTGTTTTTCGCCGGCTGATTGCGCTTGGTTTTCATGATGGTTGGGCGGACCGACCTCTTGTCCTCTCACCATGTTGAAGTAACACTGACGGGATTCTTTTTGATCTCCACAAACGGTCACCACTTTGCCATTGCTGCTATCATCTTTAATTTTTGGTGCTTGGTGGACATCAATATGTCCCATTTGTGGATCGTAGGTCTTCCAAGGATAACGTTGTACAGTAAAGGAAATTCGGCAACCACGAATTTCACCCTTTCCGACCTGAAGGCGTCCTTGTTCCCAACGTCAACCGTAACTCGATGGAGCCTTTGAGTGCGATGTTTTCTCCATTGAAACCCGTCAACATCGTTCTACACAGTTTCAAGTCTTCCCCGTCCAAATTCATCCTTTTGAAAGCAGCCCAGGATATGATGTTAGCTGAACTGCCATTATCTACAAATATGCGCTTGACTCGACAGTTGGCTATAGTCCCGGTAATTACCAAACCGTCCTTGTGACCGGGGATCAAATCCTTCATGTCTTATTTGGTGAAAAAGAGTATGGGAAGTTCGGGTTTGTTACTTCGTTCCTTGAATTTGGTTTGTTCCCTTACGGTCAGGATCTCTCTGAGGTATTTCCGGCGCTGGTTGGCTGTATCTCCTCCTCCTCTCATTGCCCCCGAAATCACGTTGCACTCGAATTCCGGCTCCGGGAACACGTCATCGCCGTGTTTGCCTTTCTTTTCATCCCGGTATTTCTGGTTGTCAGTCTGATCGACTTTCCGCTTGCCTCGTTGCCCTTGTGTTTTGATGACGTATCGTCGCAGCTTACCTTCTCGGATGAACTTTTCAATGGCGTCCCTCAGGTCCCAGCACTAATCGGTTATGTGACCTGATCCGTTGTGAAATTCGCAAAAGCGAGAATAATCGAGGCCGGCTTTCTTGAACACGGGTCGAGGACGATCGACTTTCTTCATCTCAGTAAGTGCGACTTCTTTCCATACCTGGGCCCGAGAAGTATTTAGCAGGGTATACTTATCATACTTGGTATCAAATCGTCGGGACGCAGCGTCGTTATTTCTGCCAGGATGTACAGTTTCGGGGTGTTGGCGGTGCCGCGGAGGAGAGTGTTTCCTTTTGGGCATTGTGTTGGCGACCTCCATCTGCTCCAAATCCAAGTATTTCTTTGATCGAACTCTGAACTCCAACAAAGTCCTGACTGGATCTTTGTAGATGGATTTGGCCAGTCGGGAGGATCCACTGAGCCCGGTTGACAACAAATGTACATGTACCTTTTCTTCCAAGCCTTGTACTTGTAGTGCAGCCTCCTTGAACCGATCCAGATAGCTTTGCAGCGTCTCACCAGGTTGCTGACGAATCTTCCCCAAAGCGAACTCGGATTTGGACTATTTCTTGCTCGTCGCGAAGTTAAGCAGGAATTTTTGGCCGAAATCCTCAAAATTGCGAATGGACCGGGGTGGGAGCGTATGGAACCAAGTCTGCGCTACTCCAGTCAAAGTGGTAACAAAGATCCGGGAAATGATTGGTTCATCAATCCCTCGGACGCACATCTGCATGTCGAACTCGTCAATATGTACTTGCGGGTCCTGACTTCCGTCATATTTGGACAGGAAAGATCCGTCAAAATCTTCTGTAAACTGGGCGTTCACGATCTCATCTCCGTCCTGCACTAGTAATCCTGATTCTGCAATGATTTTGCTGGGCTTATCCCCGTTTCATTAGTCTGATATGGAGCCTCGACCCGGACGTCGTGACGTTCTGGATTACCGATCTGGTATGGGGCCTCAGTTCCTATGCCGTGATGATCCGGATTCCTAACTCCTGTGGGCCGATGGGAGGGTGCGCTGAGTTCGGCTCCAACGTCCTGCTCTGGCGTGCTGACATTTGCTTCATGTTGTTGTTACTGGTGGGCATTCGGGTACCTTACCCCAACTGCTCTGGGGAAGGACGGTTGTCCCTGGACCGGGTTCTCCATGCGCTCAATGCGTTGTTCCATGTGCTATAAACGGTGTTCTTCATCATGTCTCCGTCTCGTGCAGCGTTCATCTAGTTGTGTGATCAGACTGTTCATATCTTCTTGGCGCTGAAGGGCGCGCATGTCGCCTTTCAAGTCGCTCTATCCGAGATAAAATGGATTCTAATGCCTTGTTGATAAAGCACTGAATCGGCTCTTGTTCCATTTCGGCGGACGTGGGTAATGGGTTACCCGGAGTGTCTACTCTCGGTGGTGCGGGCGATGAGGCAGTATCTAAAACTACATCTTCCACTCGAACTGTATGTGGTGGTACAGTCGTGAGTGGTTCTTCATTCTGGTGACTTCTTGTGTTTACCATGGTGGGAATCGAAATTTAGCGTTCTCCACAGACGGCGCCAATGTTCTGTTCTGGAAGAACAGAAGTGTCCAACAAGGATTGTTGGTAATTAATATGGGATCAACTCTCTCTCTCTCTCTTAGAATGTTTATGGATGCAAACACTTCAGAGAAGATGATCACAATGAACACGAAACCACAATTGGACATGTAGTGTGTGCACTGTGTGTATGGAAAAGAGAACGTCAGAAATGTGTGTGTACCTTTCTTCATGGAAGATACTCTATTTATAGGATACTGACCTGGAAGCCAAGAAAGAAAAATTACCCATGAACTGTACCGAGAATAACGAAAAAATGGTGATCATGGCCTGGAACGGTTCTCGAACGGTTAGCGCCACCTTCTCACTACTAGAACTGACTCAACAATACCTTTTGACTAAGTCTTACTGGGCCTCTTATTATCCAGCCCAAATATCCGTAACAATATCCAATTTATAACATTCTCTGTATTAATTATTTATAGAATAGAAATATCATTAATTTTTTTATCCGCAAATATTAATTTGTTAGTTTTTGTTATAAATATTAGTTGGGGGATTCGAACCCACAACCTCTCTCCCCCTCTCCTTTTCCCTTCACTCTTTTCCAATCATTGGATCAACATTATATTTACTAGAAATATCCTTAATTAAAAGAAGAGAGAGAAGAATATTAATGATAAGGATAATTTTGAAAAAAATTATAAATTTATTACTATCAACTAAATTAACAATTTTTCTTATTCTTGATGAATTAGATAATTGAATCTTATAAATAGGAATGAAAGAAGTATGATATATGATAAGATCTAAACATATCTTTATTTCCATGATTCTTAGATATAAGATACGATTAGATAAGATATGATAACGCAAAAATGGAACGACATTAATCGAAGTGGAGCACCCGTTATAGGCTAAGTTCATCGAGATCTGATCCACTTAGTTAGCCATTGGGTTCGGCCCAATGATGACAAAAGGTAGAACTTGAATCAGTTTGTTAATCAATTAGGAACTTAGAAATGAAATTGAAACAAAAGAAAAATACAATAAATTAATAGAGTCATAAGGGTTCCACAAACCATTAACTAATGGTGGAGTTGGAGTAATATACAAGAGGTTATAAGTTTAATTTCACCACTTAAAAAAGAAATTAACTAATGGATTGATTAAGGAAGAAAGTCATTTTTTTTTTGCAAAGAAGGGGGATTACTCAATAGTCATTTGAAGGTACATAAATTGACATTTGCACAAAATCAACAAAACTAAATCTAACATTAACTAGTATAAACACTTTGACTAATTACCAATGACAAATCATAGTGAATTTTCCAACCTTACACCGCCACAAACTACAAACAACAATTACTATCACACGTAATTCCTTATGAGAATACAAAACAGGGTCTACTATAATTTCACCTGATGCCAAGATATTTTATAGATTTGTTTTCTTTGTACATGTTAGTATTTTTGTTTACAATAATTTTCTACTTATTCAATTTATATTTTTGTTGAATCTTATTGAAGACTGCATTCTAAAAATTTAACTAAAATGCACAAAGAAATTAAACCAAATCATTGAAGAATTGTTCCATAACTAATAGAAATGCATAAAAACAATGAGATGCGCCAACCTCGGGATGCTTTACTCCTAACCCCACAAGGTTCCGAGACGGAGCGCCGCTAGCGCTACTACTCCTTGTGATAGGAATAACCTACTCTTTTAAAAAACTTGAATAATCATGAGCTTAATTTGTAAAATAATAATGTTCGCAAACAAAAAATACATTTATTCACTGGGGTCATGATTAACACAAACAACAACTTGAATTAATTGTGGTCCTAAACTTCAATAATATTCTAAAAGAATATAAAATGTTAAGGCAAATGACAAATTTAAGGGAACTTTAAGCTTTTGAATCCAATTAAGTGTAAAGAACTATAAAATAGATTTTGATCATCTTCAAATGATAGACATGAAAAACAATTGTTTATGAGAAAATACATAAATTAATTGCAAGAAAATAGAGTTGTAGAAGTATAACTGTACAATGTAGATTTAACTTTTGTTGAGCAAATAATCTACCTGTTAACCATGCATGCATGTTTAATACTAACATTAAAAGACCAACTTTCAAAACAACTATTTTTACAATATTTCTAAATGTGTATAAAATTTAGAATTAAAATATTCTTACTAATGCGGATTGGTGAGTCTAATCAAGATGGAAATGTGGCCAGGTTAACATGAAATGGTCTTTAAAATCATCATCAATTGGATTAAAGAAAAGGTAAAGATGGGATCCATCTTGAACTCCACACTCAATCAGATACTCTATTTCTTCCTCTATTTTCTTTAGAGGGCGATAATCAGCATGAAGAACAAGGATCAAACGATCACTAGGGAGATTTTGTTGAGCCTCAATTTCCTTCTTTAGATCTTCTACCGTGGCATCCTTGTCAACTTGAATGTAGAAAAGTGTTCCTGTCAAATTTTGCACCACCACCTTCATGGCATTACACATCAACAATTATTACTATTGTTCATCTCTACAATATTTATTTTGAACTTAAAAAACAAATGGGTTTGAATGAGAAAAGGAAGTGTTTTTTTTTTTTTTTAGGAAAGAGAAATGGAAGTCATAGAGTTGGAATTGTACACAAAATATTGAAGGATGTTCACGTGTGCTGCATTCTCGGGAGTTAGTTTGTGCGCATTGAATGCACACTAAAGTTATCCGAAAATTCTTCTTTTTTTTTTTTTTTTTTTTTTTTTTTTTTTTTTTTTTTTTTTTTTTTTTTTTCC
>PYAF01005925.1:1409016-1419665 GCA_007407185.1 Glycine tomentella
TTATAATAATAAACATAAATTATTACAAATATACACACACAAAGTAGACTTACAATAGCAAATGCAGGGTGAGTATAAACCCCTCCATGTGAATAAAATGCTGCATAAGGTGGCATCATAGGTTGGAAGAAAATAAGATGACAAATTATTCATCCCTGCCATCTAGGATGTTTACCAGAGACATAAAAAAAAAAAAAAACCACATAAATGGTAATGGTAAAACAAAATAAATGTTTCTTTAGGGCACTACCTGTGGTGGGCCCCACATGTATGGGTGTGGAGCATGACCAGAAGCCGTGCAGCTGAGTTGAAGTATGATGCAATGTTGACTCTTGGCCCATAATACTAACATACAGCCAAAATGGTAGGCAATTCACAAGAGGGAACAAAATAATAGGTTTCATCAAATAATTGGTTTAAGAATAGGTAACAATAGAAATACATGAAATAAGTGAGCATATAATTTTTAGAGTAGTTATTTACATAATATCGATAACTAAGACATGAAGACTTGATCAATAGTCTATAATTTACAAGCTTTACCCCTGATCCAAAATACTACCTTCTTTTATTCCCTTCTTTTTTTTTTTCAGCTATTTCATATGAGAAAACTAAATTTACAAAAAAAAAAAAGAGCAAATAAGCGTTATAAACATAGAATCAAAACTAAGAAAGCACGGAAATTTAAATATTTTAACACATACAACACTAGATCCATGGCACTCCCAACTCTAATATCTTTGTTCCATTAGCTAACATATAGAACCATCCAATATTTATATATATATATATATATATATATATATATATATATATATAACTGAAACTTTAAAAAAGAAAATTACACTATGCTTCGGTAGTGTACCTTTACTAATCGAGCTCGAAATGATTTTTCAAAAGCACTGCAACCTTTACTAAACATTTGCATTAAAACAAGATAAAACTTTAAGTAATTTAATTATAATACTTAACACCAACAAAACTGAAACGTTTACAAAGATTGAGATCAAATAAATGTCACAGGTGATATGTGTATGTTTTAAAAACTGAGATAAATGTATATAATTTCTTTAAACATTTGTTCTCATAAAGCTTTGTATAATTTATTCTTTATTATATCTTTTATTTATCTTATTAACTAATCTCTTTGTTATTTGTTACGATTTTTAATTTTATTTTAATTTCACAGCAAACGTGTAAAAATTAAATAAAAAAGTAATTAATAAATAGAAATTGATATTATCTTAAACTTTTAAAACAAGAATTAATAATGACGATACTTAAAAGAAAATAAATTAAACCAAACATGCAATTAATTTCTGAAGTTGGTACTAAGCTAGCATATATTGAACAAATAAAAATGTGTACAGTATTTGAGGATACCTGAGTCACGTTTGGTGCAAAAAACCATTGCAATATTTCTTGCATTCATTTTGTTAAATTCCTCCTCTTCTACAACACCAGCCATGACATCAATAGCCCAGCAGAGTAAGGCAGACTCAGTATGATTAAAGAATGCCATTTACCATCATAAACATTGCAGTCCACACTTTGGGACTCTGACATTTCCGAAATAAATATAATTCTCCAATTGCTGTTAAGATATTTGTCATGTTCTTGAGAATAGTCACCATGGCAACATTTATGTATTTCAAACTAAAAAAGAAAAATGAACCAGCAGACATTATGTATAAATATGAGCAGCACAAGATGCATGACTCAAACTCATACTTTGTGAGCCTTACAACATTAAAAAAAAAGTTTATCTTACAGCACAAAAGCAATTCATACCTAATTCACTTTGCTGAGGATTTTAGATAAAAGCAGTGCGGTGAGGAAGAAAGAGAAAAATAAGAGAATAAAAAAAATGAGAGGAGAAGATGGAGGAAGAGAAAGAGAGAATCAGAGACCCTCAGAAATTGTATCATAATATGATTTCTAAAAATGATTAATGCTTTAGAAAGTTACCAAAGGTCCATAAGTTTGTGAAACAACAAAGTTGTCTAAGAGGAAGGAGTGAAGACTTCTAAAATTACCAAAGGCCCATAAGTTAGTGTAACAACAAGTTGTCTAAGAGGAAATATTAAGAGCAGTGTCATGTCTCTGCAACATACATGTGAGTTCATGTATCAACATGCATTGCATGCATAATAAGTAAAAGCACGTCAATTTCCCAACCAAAAGAAAACAAAGAAAAATTAGCATTCATAATTTATACAGATGCATTACAAACCAACAAAAACAATTGAAAATAACTACTTCCTAGAATAAACATAAAAAAAACTTAAATCTTAAGAACAGAACAACATAACAGAGAGTCAACTACCTTGCTCAACGTCACATCACCTTCAGAAAGGTTATCATTTTCATCATCCAAAGTACCAACTTCCTCTGCAAAATTAAGCACCAGGCACATCTTTTAGAAGGGGACAGCTATAGCAACAGCCCCAAACCAAAGGACATATATATATATATATATATATATATATATTTTGTTTTTTCAACAAAGCACGACCATGACCATGACCATGACCCATAAAAGACATAACACATTCACCCAACTTCGTCAATTTTTCAAACCCAATCAAGCACTTTAATTACAAGGCACCACCTACCTCGACTACCAGATCTACCAAACCTAGATCAACTAAAGTCAAATGAAAATAAAGTCAGCATACACAAGCTCTGGTACTCTACTCCACATACTCAACATAAAACAAAATCCCTATATTAACGAAATTAAAGCCAGAAAGTATAGAAACCCTAGTAGTTCAAGTACAACAGTATAACAGTAACAAAAGTGCGTATACATTGAATAAAAATCATTACCAGCATCGGAATAGTTAGCGAAAGAGGAATGAGAAGAAGTAGCAGAGGAAGAATTAGAAGGAGAATTATCGAGATCCAAAACATGCATTATACCTACAGATTGATTGGAGCAGATTGGTGAGACGTTCTCCTTCATAGCAACTGCAGATAGAAACAAAGATTAAATAATGATCATCATTATAGGATTAAAAAAGAAACAATAGCAATAATAACAGAACACTAAATAAAAGCCACAAACCATTAACAACTTACAGGTAGAACCATATACAATCGGAATTCATTCACATATATACATACACAAAAAAAAGTGGAGGGTGTGCATACTTATTTTCTAGAGAAGTAAGACTGGAATTTGAGTTGTTTCCATCCTTCTTTGGAGTTTACGCACTATCCTACTCGGCATTCTCTGCTTTCAATGTATTAAGTGACTCCAACGCAATTAACTAATTCAAAAAGCCTTTTCAATCAGTTTGAACAATTACGCACCGCATTTCATAATTTCGTTAAAAAAAGGTTTATGTCATTGATAGAACAAAAAATCAATATCTCGATAATAATTGATGAGTAAAACAACATTGAACGTACCAGAGTCGAAGATTGGTGCTTGAATTGATGCTTCTAAGTTCTAATCACACTTCAAAGCTGAACTCAGAATTTAGTAGAGACGAGAGATAGAGCCCTACTTTCTTTCTTGCCGCGTTTCATATAATAGATTTGGGCTTCGGGAGTTTTTAGCGCGCGGTGATTGTTGGGCTTGGACTGGGAACACAGATGGAATATTTTCGTTATGGGGCAGATGCACGTCGTGGTGGAGTTTTCAACCATAAAGAAAAGAAAAAGACAAGGAATCGGGAAAAAAGACTTGGGATGATATTTTTTTTATAATTATTATATATTTTGGGATTACCAATCAATTTCTATTTTCAAACAGTGAGTTAGGTATTATAGTGATAGGTACAAGTGTACAACTGCGGAAGGAAACGTAATACTGGAGAAGAAAAACGCCAATATGCAAGGAATATTGTCCGAAACATTCCTTCTTCAATTATTTACAAGCTGGGCATAGTCTTCTGTACTATGTGAATATTAAAATATTAGCAAAAAGACTATCCTGTATTCAAGAATTGTACGATACATGTCTATATACTTTAATAGGTAGTTAATTGAGTATAAATATAGTTATTTTTGTTTTACAAGTAGTTAAAAATAAATAAATACAATTATATATTAATGATGCTATGATCATATATAATTAATTAATTATACGTGTAATTATAGTTCATTTTGTTTCTTATTTAATTGTGAATTCATTCACAACAATGAAATTATTTTAAATTTAGTAAAAAAATATTTTATATTTTATATTTGATGATGTATAATTATTTTAGTTTTACCTACACCAAATAATTATAGGTATAAGACTTTGAAGTTATACCTACACCAATCAAATGTAGGTATAAGTTTAAGAGGTTTCTTCTACATGGTGTAGTCATAGGTATATGTTTTTTAGAATTTTTCCTACACTAAATTTTTGTAGGTAAAAGTTTTTTGGTGTTCTACTTACATAAAGTAGTTATAGATAGAAGTCATTTTTAGTCTTAATAAATTTATCTACACCAAATAATGGTAGATACAAGTTGGTAAGTTTTACCTACGTCAAATAATGATAGGTATAAGTATTTTTTGACTTTTACCTATAATAATTTATGTCTGTAGACAAAAGTCTTCCTAGGCATAGGTCATTTTTCTTGTAGTGTGATAAGTCAAAATATTAGAAGTGGTGTAGTTTGAAATTTTAAAATTAAAAGAAATTGCCCGATTTTAAATAATAGTAATTTGAATATTTAAAATTTAAGAACTTTGACAGTTTTTAAATAATAGTACTTTATTAAAATATCCAATAAGAGAGTATTAGGGTAATTTGGAATTTTAAAATAAAAAGAATTAACAGTTTTTAAATAATAGTAGTTTAGAATTTTAGAATTAAAATAATTGTCAATTTTTAAATAGTAGCGGTCTAGAATCTTAAAATTAAAACAAATGGAAGTTTTTAAATAATTGTTCTCTACGTTTTTGCAATCTTAAGAGTGGAGAAAAATAACTACTTTATACAGCCAAGCAATTAATTAACAAATAATATTGATTTATCCAATCAAGCAATTAAAAAATATCACTAAATTTAACATAAAATAGATATTAAAATAAATATAGGTGGTAGTAGAGCCACGAGAATAAAAGAAAAAATACAAACAACCACATATTGAGCAAAATAAAACTAACACATGTCAATAGTTTAACTTAAATGCACATTTAGTATATTAAATCCAATTACCAATGTGTTTGATAAACTTATAACCTTTTGTGATAATTCCTTAAGAGTTTGATTGGATGAGACAATTTAAAATTTTAAAAATTTTAAATATTTCAATTGAAATTCTTTCATTTTCAAAATTTTGTATTTGGATAAAGAAATTAAATTTCTTCATTTTAAAAAATTCATTTGATTCAAAATCTTACGCACCCCAAAGTCAGCGATCTTTAGCTGCTTCTATGAGTTTATCAGCAAATTCGAGGGCTTGATGTCCTTGGCATGATGTGTCATCGATACAAGTACACCAGCTCCTGTAGAATCCATTGAGACAGATCGGCCAACTGCTGCTCCTGTAGGATGTGTTTCCCCTCCAACGACCCTCCGTCCATGAACTCCAGCAGCACCTAGATTTCATTGTTATGATCATACATCTTATGGCACTTCAACACGATTGGATCATCCACGCCACACAGGATTTGGATTTTTCAGTGAATTTGCCGTCGCACTAACTCCTTGTGGTGACAGTGTATCACCTTCAACACGTACATGCACCTGCTGGTGTGGTGGACCACCTTGTACATCATTCCGCCGCTCTCTAGCTTTGAGAACAGGATCGCCTGCTGCGTCACCACCGCATCAACTATCGATGGGCAGAGGAAGCCACACTACCAAGTTGGTGTCCTATTTCAGCACCATTAGGTCCTCATGACAACGTTGGAGACATCAACGACAATTTTTTTTTTCAGTTTCTCACGTTTTAGAAGGATAATAAAAATAATTACTAAACTAAAATTAATATATGTTAATACACAATAAGAAAAATATTAAAATATATCAATTTTAACATAATAAAAATACGATAACAAAATAGAAATACAAATACAAAAATACAACGATATATGTATTTCCACTAGTGTAATAGTAATAATAATGATGATGATGATGATGATAATAATGTTGTGTTTTCCATAATTGATTTTATAAGTGATTTAATAAAATTACAAGAGCAATTAAATTTAATTTAAATTCTTGAATGAATTAATTAATTTATGAGTTAGTGATTTAATTATGTGTGTATGTGGTTAATGAATTTTAGTGGTTTGGGCATAGGAGGATGAGCTTTAGTTTATGTTGGAAAGGTGGATATGTATACTAAGACTTAAGTGTGAAATAGAGAAATTCCTAGATTCGTAAACCCTTCCTAAACTATAAAGAATTTGAAACACAACACAAAATCTCTCTTTCCACTCTCTTCTTTCTCTCAAAGAAAACTGATTCCTTAAGAATTTGAGAACTTGGTTGTCTTGATTAAAGGGGATTTTTTCTCTCCTTTTATTAGTGTTCATTGGTTGTCTCTTGGTGTGGTAAGCACCTCTTCTCCCTAAAAAAACTATTTCTTGTCCCTCTCTTAAATTCAATTTTTTATCCTTTTCTCAAGAGCACCTATGGAGGTTCCATGAAAAATGCTTAGTTTTAGGGTTTGGATCTAACTTTGGGTTGATTTTGGGTATAGATAATGCTCTTGAATACCTTTTTATCATATTAGTTATGTTTGTGTATATAGTAATTATACTTCTTTATACCATTATACTATTGGCATGCATATTATATACAAAATTCATATCAAACTAATATTAGTATATACATGCCAATGCATTATGAAATACTAATAAAAAATATTTCAATTTTAATGAAAAACTATGAAATAGAAATTTGGACACAAGTGTGATGGCGCAGGTGTTTATGATGATGATTTATCATATTAGTTATGTTTGTATATATAGTAATTACACTTCTTTATACCATTATACTATTGGCATGCATATTATATACAAAATTCATATTAAACTAATATTAGTATATACATGCCAATGCATTATGAAATACCAATAAAAAATATTTCAATTTTAATGAAAAAATATGAAATAGAAATTTGGACACAAGTGTGATGGCGCATGTGTTTATAATAATAATAATAATAATAATAATAATAATAATAATAATAATAATAATAATAATAATAATAATAATAATAATAATAATAATACAAAAATGATATTTGTTCAACAAATCTTACAATAGAGAGAGATAAAAGTGTGAGGAGAGAGAAAATTTTGAAATGTAATAAATGATACGATAAAGAGAGATAAACAAATAAAATAATGTTGTTTAAATTATTTTAAAAATTATTGTACATATATCATATCTCACAACAACAACAATTTCATTTGAGGATGGGGAGGAGACCTCGGTGGAAGAGTCCGAGGATGAAGAAAGAAACTCATAATTTTTGGACAAATATTGAGAGTTATGAATATTAGGGTTAGGAAGGTCAGGAGTCCTACGAAGAGGGGGAAACCTAATTTTAGATTGGGAATTGTCATTTTTCCTGGTCACATTTTTAGGAGGGAGTTTTGGAGTTTGAGATGTATTTGGAACCTTGGATTTTTTAGAGGAGCCTCCTGAGTAACCACGTAGGAGTTTTTTCTCCACTTCTCTTTTGTTTTCCTCTTCGGTGGGGGCAACGCCAAAAAGCCACCACCGAGTGGAGGGAGGAACAGTTCTTCCCAGTTGTTCCTCTTCTTCGGGAGTATATTTCATAATGAAAAAGGAAGATTAATTACTAGAATTAAAGAACACAGAACGAAAGGGAAAGGAAGCCGAAGATTACAGTCCAGAGACAAAATCAAAGAAACAAGAACAATAATACCAGAGTACAGAAATGGGAAATACGAAGAGTGATTGAAGACGCAAGATAGGAATAAATTAAAGTATGAATGCTATTGAAATGATAAAAGTAGATGAAAGGGAGGAAAATACCTTGTTTGTGAGAAGTTTCTGGACAATTAAAAAGAGAAGAATGGCAGAAATGCAAAGAGAGCAGGGAAGATTGCAGAGAGAATGCGAAGAGAGAAATGCTCACAATGGGTAATGGAAGAAGTGACTTTTGAGAAAAAGATTTTTGAAATATGAAGGAAAAAAGTGTAACCGCCAACTAAAATGAAACGGTTCGAATGACAGCTGGTGTAATCGAAACGGCACGAGGGTATTGCAGTAAAACATGATGTGGAAGTGAGGGGCAAAAAAGGAAATTGGGAGTTTAAAGTCATGATTAAATCATGAATTGAAACGAAGTTTACATTAATGGCGCAGACTGCGATTGCAGAGGGAAGGAATGACGTGTCATAGGGAGTTTATATACGTTAAATGAAAGGATGAAAGTAAGCCGCTGGGTAGATCAAAAGCCAACCCGGCTATCCGGGTAAATCCAAAGACAACTCGGGTATCCACGTAAACCAAAAAATCTATTTTCTCAAGGTTGTGTAATGTTTACTGCAAGAAGTGCTTCGTGAAAAGCAAGTCCGAAGCCGAGTTGTGCAACATGAGCACATCCCGGTCATCAAGACTGCTTCATAACCGGGCTGGGGGGCAACTGTTGTGGAAATAATAGTTGGGCTTGAACATAAGGCCCAATAACCAATAACAAGTTTCTGCCCCTCAATCAAGAGATGTGGATGTAGTTATGACTAATTCAAAGGAAGCAATTCCAACGGTTAAAGATTATGCCTGATATTCTCGGGCACCACTCAACAATCAGTTAAGGTATGTGACTTATAAATACAGAGGAATTGCAGAATAAGGTACACAGATTCTAATCTCTTCTTTCCTTCCACACTTGCACACACCGCACACCATATTGTGTTGTGTATTGCGAAGGTGATCATATTCTTCCTTAAGGTATTTCGTTCTTCATAAACACATTAGGGGAGAAGGTGAAATTGATCCGAGATTAACGATTCAACAATATTTGTTGGACACTTCTGTTCATTTTGAACGGAACAAATAATAATATAAAGGGGATATTTCTGATTTGGTCTTCACTTTTATCTAACCAATTTTGTCCCTTAACTCACTATTATACATGTGACCTGTGACCTTTAGCAACATTTTGTTGTCAACACTTGATAAAAATATTGTTAAAAACTTTTGACAATAATAAAAAAATATCGTCAAATTATGAATATATAAATGTTACTAATACATTTTGCGACATTTTATTAGATGTTGTGTATAGCTCAAGTTATTAAAGTCTTTTTATTTTTTATTTTTACATTTGTAAGCTTTAACAATATGGACTATACACAACATTTGGTAAAATATTGCAGAAACATATCAATAACATTATTCATAATTTAGCGACATATTTTTAATGTTACAAAAAGCTTTTAATAATATTTTTATTAAGTGTAAAAAGAAAATATTGATAAAAGTTAGACATATAGTGGTGACTGATGTTAGAATCTCCTAATCTATTACTTTGTTTCATTAACCCTCGCATAAATGTAAATAATCATCTTTTGGGCATATAAGAGCCTGTATACCTTGAGGAAGTGCGCAAAAGAACACTAACACCATATAAGAGATCAATCGAGCAAATTTACAAACAACAAAGGCCCCAAGTCCACTCATGATGATTCTAAAACTTCCTAAACATCCTCTAACACCAAACAAGACAAGTAAGCACTACCATGCATGCTAGCATGTGCCACAAACACATCTCCCCCTGGCATGTCAAAGGGGCATATCGACACTGCTATTCAAGGGCACATAGTCATGGCATGAACTTGACACATAAATGGAGATTTTTACAAATATCTAGGCAAAACTTGTTTGGGGTTTCTTGAGCCCCTCTCTAACTTTAGGACTCAACAGGTAGTATTCTCTGACATGAACATGTTTTATAAGTTTCTAATTTTAACAAGAAACTTAATTTTTAGGGAAACCTATTTAAATAATTTTAATTTAATTTAGTTTATTTTTTTTATAAACTTAGAGTATTCCTCAATTGAAAATCAATGATTATTCTATCAAAATACTAAGATTCGTTGAAGGAATGACATTTTCTAACAAATATTTTTCAATAATGTTTATGCTAAAGAGGTGATCAATTCCAAATCTTAAGTCTTCTATGACTATGGAGGGTGAGTGTTATCTTGGAATCTTCCTTAACTAATAATATTATATCCTTGTTATCCCTCTCATGAATTTGTATGTGATTTAATGAGTTAACTGAGTCATCCACATGATTAACTAATAATACTATATAAGTTAGTCCATCAATCATGAGTTGATATGCATTATTTTTAAAATACAGGAACTGTAAATCAATTTGATTCATACAAAATCAAATGGAAATTGTCAAGATTAAAAATTATTTAATGGTTACACGATCATTAATTTTAAAAAGTTACGATCATTTATCTGTTAATCTTTAATCTCTACAATTCAAATAAAATCTAATGATCTAAATTTTATTCTCACTTCTCATAATAAAAGTGTTGTTCTCCTCACCCTTCCCAAAGGTATGTTTTCTGTATAATAATTTAATTTTTAAAACATATAATAATTTAAATTATTCATTATAAATTTCAAATATAAATTTATTATACTCAAATATATTACATCATAATATTTAACTATAATGTAATATATATATATATATATTATA